>WEDG01009561.1:0-63320 GCA_017591395.1 Schistocephalus solidus | reverse complement strand
TTTTTTTCGCTGTTTTCCGAAATTTCGAAATATTCGATAGAAGTTGTCTATGGGACACTTTATCAAATGCCTTACTAAGATCAAAATAGATAACTATGAAAGATAGATGCTCGTTACGAAGAGAGGTTAGTTGATGTAGAAAAGAAATGTGGCTGGTTTCGCAAAAACGGTCCGGTAAAAAGCAAGGTTTGAAAGAGTTGAAAATTAATTACCTATGCAAAAATCCGTAATTTGTTCTGCAATTAGTTTTTCGAAGACTTTAGCAAGAGAGTGCGTTTTATGAACACCGCGGTAGATATGAATGTCAGATCGGGAACCAGATTTTTAAACTGTTATTATAATAGAGTTTTCCAATAATCGGGGAAGAAACCGTTTTGAGAAATACTGAGAATAGTTTGCTTAGTAAAGGAGGAAAATCCCTTAACTGTTTCATAAGTGAGTTTGGAATGGTATCAGTTCCAACCAAATGTGATTTTTTCGGTGAGTTATTTCTTTTTGAATACGTGAAGGCGAGAAATTAGTGGTTGTTAGAAGTGAATTCGAATTTGAAAGCAGAGGAATTGAGGAAGTGAGGCTAGTTTCAGTGGTAAAGTGGTTGGCAAAAAAATGAATTTAACAATTGTGCTTTGCGCAAATCCTCTGTAACGAATTTTTTGTTACAGTCGAGTAAGGGTGGAGTTACATTTGGACGCTTAGCCGATGATCGTATGTTATATCCCGACGGGTGTGATAGAGAAGAAGTCAAAGCCGGTTTCTGGAACAAAACACTTTATTCTGGGCTGACGGAAAACAGCAGATCTCAAGCTCATCAACTATCGTCTATTTATTTAGTTCTCGGGGTTCTCAAATATTCCGACCAATCGTGATGGAGAGCGTTCTGGAACTTTCTGATTGGTCTTTTTCACGTTAGAAAACCCCTGGCGGAAACTTCTCGAATTTGGGCCGCACGCGTCCTGGGGGCTTGACGCGTGCTCGGTGCAGTGGCGCATACCGATTGGTTACCTGGTTGCCTGCGCATTTTTCTCAGCCGGCTTGGCCTATTTTGGCAGGCGTCAACACGTGCCATTTCCGCCTTGGGCAACGACTCAACTGTAGATCCCGTCTCCGTTACACCTCCTGCTTTTGAAAGGTTGACCTCATATCGTTTCTTCTTCGGGTCTACGATGAGCTTTTTTGGTGGTTATTTTTCTATGACTCTTGCAGACTGGAGGTGCTATCGGCCTTGTGTCTTCTTCGGGGGTGGGGACCTCAAAAGTGTCACGTAGCATATCGAGGGCAATTTGGCCATCCGTGGTGAACCTCCGTCTAAGATTGCTCGCATGTCGTTTAATTATCCCTGTTGCCGTTTCCACCTCAAAGACAACGCCTTTCGATTTTCTGACAATGCCCTTTTCCCACGGTTTCACGCCAGGGTTATACATTCGGGCAAACACCTCTTCTTCCCTCTCGAAAATAGTCTTTTGGCTTATGGAAAACTAGTCTAGTCTAGTCTAGTGGTAAGGACATCGCGTTGTGGCCGCGATAACCCAGGTTTTAGGTACTGTAGTCGTAAATCAGGTTTTCTGCCCAGAAAACGTTCGGCTGGTGTTTGAACACAAAGCCAATTTGTTTGGGTTGTTATGTAGGCCAGAAGGAACCTGTTGAGGTAGCCAATTTTAACCTGTACGTTCCATATCTTTCTCATAACTCTCTTGAAAGTGTCAACAAAACGTTCTTCTTGACCGTTCGCTTGCGGATGAAATGGCGGTGACGTCACATGTCGGATTCCCCATTTCTGGCACTACTGTCGGAACACTGATGACGTAAACTGAGTGCCGTTATCCGTCACAATCTCTGTGGGGATGCCATATATGGAGATAGGTTCTTCCGTCTTTTTTGATGTGAACTCGGTAGTGGCTGCCGCGATATCAAAAACCTCTACCCACTTTGACCATGCGTCGACGACTACTAGAAACATGCGGTTGAAAAATGGTCCAGTGAAATCCATATGGATTCTAGTCAACGGTCACACCACATTCGGCCATGGAACCGGTGGTACTTTTGGTGGATTCTTAGCGAAACGCCCAAACGGACCGCAACTTCGAACGAAAGATCTAATATATATATCAATTCCTGGCATATATACGTACCTTCCGGCCAGTTGTTTCATACGAGTCATACCCTGGTGCCCGGCGTGAAGTTCACGTGCAAACTTGTTGTTGATGTTTGGCTGGAATCACCACTCTACCATCATACATTATACATTCTTCGGTGATGTAAAACTGCTCCTTCCGGTTCCTGAAGGGTGTACCTTATGTTCATTGGACCAACCGTTTCGAATAAACTCCTTTACCTGGCGTTATAGTGGGGCTGCTGTGGTGGTTGCTCTGATATGTTCAGCTGCGAGGTGCACCTGCCGTATGACGCCTCTAAATTCTTCGTCGTCTTGTATCAAAGTGCTTGCGATCACCACATCTTCCAGATTTTCATCGCTTACTTTCAGTCGTGATAAAGCATCTGAAGCCCCGAACTTCTGAGTGGGCACGTACTGAATTGTGAAGTCATAACTCAAGAGGATGGTACTCCACCGTTGTATCCTCTTCGCCGCGTACTGGGGCACGCCACAATCTGTGCCCACTTTAGTGGCTGATGATCTGTGTAGAGGACGAAATGTCTACCGTCAATGAACTGCTGAAATTTCTGTACTGCAAAGATGATCGCCAGTGCCTCTTCCTCGATTTGATTTTAGTTTCTTTATGCCTTTGTGAGTGCTCTGGCGACATGCATTAAGGGCAAGATTTTTCCGTCCGAATCCTTCTGAAGGAGAACGCCGCCTAACCCGTACTCAGATGCATCCACCTGGACAATATTTTCTTTATCGGCTTCGAAATGTGAGAGCACAGTTGACTCAGTAATCTTCGTCTTGATACTGTCAAACGCTTCCTTTCAGTCTGCAGACCAGTCAAATTTTGCATCTTTGCAAAACAGTCGGTTCAAAGGTGGCTTTAAGTTATGCAACCCTGCAATAAATGGCAAGGAATAGCTGACAAAGCCCATAAATGATTGAAGCTCGCGCACATTCTTTGGCACCTTCACATTCTTGAATGCTGTAACTCTCTCTGGATCTGGTGAGCGTCCTGCCTCGCTTACCACAAATCCCAAGTAGGGGATTTTTTTTTCTAAGGAACTCGCTCTTCTCAAAGTTTATTTGTAGGCAATAATCAATAAGATTTTCCATGACCTTATCGAGTCTCTGAAGCATCTCCTCGTCTGTACAACCGACAACCAAAATGTCATCAAAGTAAGCAACAGTCCCAGGGCATATTTGTAAGCATGGTATCCATAAGCTACTGGAATATACTAGGTGCCGTTTTGACGTCATAGTTGAGACGAGTATATTTGAATAGACCCTTATGTGTATTTATTGTCAACATCTCCTGTGCGGCCTCATCAACCGGTAGTTGTAGATATGCCTCAGAAAGATTAATCATTGCGTCATTTAACCCAGTTGAATAACCTGCGCACAACCTTATTCTCCCGTTAGGCTTCTTTACCGCCACTATTTGGGCTGCCCACGCTGAATAGATTATGGGACAGATAATGCCATTCTGCTGTAAACGTTCCAGTTCTTCCTCAACCAATGATTGTACTGCAACTGGTACGGGTCGATTCTGTCTGAATACTGGCTTCTTCCCTGGCTTCACCCTGAAACTAAGCCGATTGTTTTCGGACGACGAGACGTAAATGTCTGTGAGACAGGCTTTGCCCTCGAAAACTATAATGGCCTGGAAAAAACCTTCAAATTGTATTTATGTGTTATTTGATGCCCAGGCACGAGTGGCTGTTGTTTTCAGGTCAGGCGACCCAAGAGCCTCCCACATGTCTATAATGATTATCGTGATGTCTGAAGCCGTGTCGACCTGCAGCCTAGCGGGTTGTCCATCAATACTAACCGTAAGGTATTTTCTGTCTTCGCAACTCAGCACCTGGGAATCGCGCTGCGCAATTACATTACATCTCTTTCCTGGACTCGATTGTTTTGCGCGACAGTGTGTCGCTTTGTGACCAACCCGCGAAAACTTGTAACACATTCTCGTGCGATATGGACAATTTGACACAAAATGCCACCCGCCACACTGCCAGCAAGCCGTCTTTGGTTTCCTTGCAAAACTAATGTTCTCCTTCGGTCTGCTCGCTTTCGTTTCAAAAATACGCATAGGTTGGCTGTTTACGTCACCAATCAGTGTAGTGTCATTTATGATATTCATGCTCCGGACACACTCCTCTGCTAGATGTTGCACCATCATCTTGGCTTTCTGATCTAGCTGAGCGAGCAATCGTGTGCGGACGTCAACATACTCCGGCAGACTTAGTGATTTAATAAAAAGGAGTGCCTTTATCTGTGGACTAGTGACTTGTTCTAGGTCTGCTTCATGATAGGTATCATTCAATCGGCCAGATAGGTCAAAAAAGTCTTCGTGAGGCTGCCGTTATATGTTAAAACACTGATTACATCGATTGAATAAGGACTTTGAGAAACTAAACAAAGATTTTAAATTCTTAACCGGTTCCTCAAATGAAATATCAACCGGCTTCTTTAGCAAAATGAACTTTACGTACCGCTCATGTTCGCGATGGCCTAGCTTCAAAAGCAGAACTTCCACCTTCTCTTTGTCCGCCAAATCTAAGCCTTCCTCTTCAAATCGAAGTGCATATTTTCGGTACCAAACTTCAAAGTTGACGGCACCATCGGGATCGTAATTAAATTATTTTATCCAGTTTTCAAGTTCTTTTCGTTTGTTCTTCCCAGCCGGACTCCAACTTTTTTGCATTTCTAAAAACAGAGCAACAAAACTGGCCCGTTGTGCGTTGAGTAACAGCTGCATTTGTTCTGCAGTAATCATAAGTTCGGACATCTGCGTCGTCAGTTAGTTATATCCCGATGGGTGTGATAGAGGAGAAGGCAAAGCCGGTTTCTGACACAAGACACTTTATTCTGGGCTGACAGAAAACAGCAGATCTCAAGCTCATCAACTATCGTCTATTTATTTAGTTCTCGGGGTTCTCGAACATTCCGACCAATCGTGATGGAGAGCGTTCTGGAACTTTCTGGCCTGCAACGTGGCTCGCATTTATTGGTCGCTTCTCACGTTGAATAACTTCTTGCGGAAAATTCTCCAATTTGGGCCGCACGCGTGCCTGGGGGCTTGACGCGTGCTCGGTGCAGCGGCGCATACCGATTGGTTGCCTGGTTGCCTGGTTGCCTGCGCATTTTTCTCAGCCGGCTTGGCCTACTTCGGCGTGCGTCAACACGTGCCATTTCCGCCTTGGGCCACGACTCAACTGTGAATCCCGTCTCCGTCACACGAACATGGAAAATTTGAGTAACGGATTTGAATGAATTGGCATCACTTAGTTCGCGAGACTCCCTATGCTTATCTCGCGCGATCATAATTTTTAATCCTAATTCAAATATTTGTGCAATCCTTAAGTGAACTGACAAAGAGATTTTAGCAGGATAGTTCAGTTGTTTTCGTAATTTTTTAAATATGTCTTGGAGAAAATGTGGAACAGTAGAAGAAGCTGTATTTGAATTAAAAATCTCAAACGGGATAAAAGCGTTAATTATTTCGGTGAGGCTCTGCAATAGCTCACGTAATTTTCTTCGACTTCTCTATCTCCATATTCAAACCCTGCATATACTTTTCAATCTCTGAAACGTTTTGAAGAAATTTAAAGCCTATCGCAGCTGCTTCGTCCTCGTAATTGACATCCAAAAAACTTATTTAACTCTTGTCCCGTTGGCGCGATGCGAACTTAAGGAAACATGTCCGGAAGTGTAATAATTCGTTTAATGCATAGTATTTATTCCATCATTTAAATTTAAATCGGCGAGTTTGGCGTGTGCCGATTGCTCATCGTTTTTCCACATACGGTGCCATGCTTCTTAGTTCGGCAGGGCCACGTATTATGCAAGATTCCCTAAGGTTATATTTTTGACTTCTATGATAGATAGCAAAAACGATAATGGGTATTAAAGTTATGGGACGAAGTTTTTAGTGGGAGCGACTTTATGAATAAAATATCTAAATAACTCAGCCCTTTGTATACCGGAAGATCACGTAGAGCTGCTAACGAGAAGTGCATAGGAGGATGATTTCGGTTGATTCCCCTGCTGTCCTGCAGTAAGCTTAGGAGGAAGAAGAGCATGTCGAATATAATCCAAAGCTAGATAAAACAATCGTTAAGAGTGTCCAGTGGACCGAAATCTCAAAAGTAAAAAAATCCCCAGAGGTCGAAAACTTTAAACCAAATTCGAATATCTTTTTGGTTGCGTGTATGAAACCTTTGTTCGTCCGGTGTTGGAGTATTGCGTTTAGGCGTGGCGCTCATGGATGAAGCGATACTACACTCTGTGAGAGAAATTTCAACGGAGGACGTCGAAGATAGTCAGTGGATTAGAGTGCGTACCCTATGAAGGCCGACTAGAAAGACTTAAAAATTTTCCTCTCTCGAATTCTGCTGTCCCCTATTTGGGCTGATGAACGCCTCTGAACGCAGTAGGATTGAAAAAGTTCAGAGGGTTTTTACTCGAAGACTATTTTCTCTTCCTGGATCCAGTATCTCCTATACGGATAGATTCCAGTTAGCAAACATTAAATTTCTGTGGGTTAGAAGACTCGAAGCCGGTCTCTGCTTCCTGTTTCGCGTTAACTCTAGCCCAAATCTCCCACGAATTAACGCTCTCACTCCGGTAAATTGACCCTATGCCACTCGTAATTCCTCCATGATCATTTCACCACCCCTTAGCTCAACAACTAACCAGTCTCAGTTTTTTGCCTCAAAATATGCTTTCATATGGAATAATCTACCACTGCAAATTAGGTTGTCGTCTACATTAGCTATTTTCAAAACCAAATTACGCAAACATTTAACTTCGTAAGATATAAAGTCCTTATTGTCTGTTTCCTTCCCAAACTCGCATCTTTTGGATTTTGAAAAGGGTCCTCCTGGTATTTGAGGCAGCTCCCTTAATATTATATTGGTCTCTTATTATATTTCCATCATCATCTGCAGAGTCAATATTTGCATTCACTTTCTTCGTCCCCTCCTTTTAAACTAGCATTGCCAACTCTTGACAACCTTCATACTTACCTCCGAATTTGCAACCCTGACGATAGTCTCCAGGTTCTGTTGATGATCGAGGTGGGTTCTGATGGTTTCGCCTCTTTGGTGATGGACTATACAGTCAGCAAGGTCGCATCTCGATGATGATCTCCTGACCTCTACTATCCCGTCTTCGTTTCGACCATGTTGTCTACGATGAGTTCGTCCTCTCTCACCTCCACTGGTGTTTATAAACAGTAGCTCTGACTGCTATATTATGGACTATACAGTCAGCAAGGTCGCATCTCGATGATGATCTCGTGACCTCTACTGTCCCCTCTTCGTTTCGACCATGTTGTCTACGATGAGTTCGTCCTCTCTCACCTCCACTGGTGTTTATAAACATTAGCTCTGACTGCTATATTATCTCTCACCCGACAAGGAGCGTCCCGAACCCTCATACGTAGTCAGCAACATCATAATACTATCCCATTGCATTTAGCTATAATTTTTTAGTGAAGCAGTTTTTTTCTCCTATTTTTTTTAAATTGGCGGCTCGCCGAACTCCACCTCCGATTTAACCCTAGGAGTTTTTTTACTGCTTCTTTTCAAGTTCACCGTATATGCCAAAGATTGTTGACTTTTGTTTTAAAAATGGCAAATCTTTTTGAATCGGATATGTTTACCATACTACTCATTTCTGCTGTTCATATGGATGCTCACATAGTGCAGCAATTATCCACTTTGTATTTATTTAAACCATGGTACTAAGTTTGTAATGATGGGGCCCTCTGGGCCTTAAATATACAATTTATTTATTTATAGGCAATACAGAGTATATATGATCTTAGTCTTCAAATTTTCCGAGGAATTGACTGTGCTCTTTGGTTTTAAGGTCCAGGCGTGCAGTTCGTTTTTGAAAGCAAAGTGAAAATTCTAATTATTTCAGGATTTCCTCATACTAAGCTTAAATTATTACCTGATATTTGGATAAAACTTTGCATTTTTAGCAGTCGATCACCTGCTTTACCTGTGGTATTCGTCCTATTCTACAAGCGGGAACCTTTAGAGTCAACGTTTTCACCCGACATAGCCCCATTTTTAGTCAGGTGGATCTGTTATAGTAAGACGTTTTCTCAATCACCGATAAAGGTCCTTAGTTAAAATTATGGAAAAACATTGGTCACAGAAAAGCATTTCGCCTGATTCTTCCAAATTTGGATAAATTAAAGCCCCTTCCAAGTAAAAATGAGAACAAAAATCTCAGCTTGTCGCAAGCTTTTAGTCGTTTAACCGAAGCATTACTTGGTTTCATCGAGTGGTCACAGCAGTGCTATGCATATGCAACCAGTTGTTAAAGCTAAGCAGTTTGATCTCCCTGCTTTACAAAATTGTAATGACTTTATGTTAAAGTTTGGATCGGTTCTCTCTATATTGGGGAACTTATTAGATGGTGACATCTCTTCTATTCCTTCTTAAGAATGTCAGCGTCTGAACCTGCTCGTCCATTTGGTTGCCAGTGAAACATTAGACCGACAGAAAAAAATTATAATTTTCCATTAAAAAAATGTTTCTCGAGACCGACGACCTTTTGACGTTGTCGTAGACTTCCTGTACTCGTGCGTCTTCAACTACAAAATAGCGGAAGCCAAACGCTTCTCGTCACGTAACAAAAATTCACTTATATTAGTCACCCTTTATTCATCAATCGAGGTGGACTCCATCTTTGCACAATGAGGTCACATTTCTCGTTATCTAGCAGTTGCAAAATGTTTCCTTTGTCGGGATCTTTCACCGATGGAGCGAAAGGAATGTGTCTTCATTCTCACATAGGTCTTCGGCCTCTTAATCCATTATCCATAAGTCTGGTCATGGCTATGCAAACCATAACGAGACGGTACAACAATCTCCTATAGTGTCCGGTTCAAAACCCTTCTTAACTTAACCTCCCGATTTTCTTTCAACGAATCCATTAACGCCTTCTTCCTCGCTAAAAGAAATTTCAAACTCAGTAGCTATCAACCATGTCGTAAGCCCAACTACTATGTCCATGACTCCGTCTAAAGTGCCAAGACCAACTGCTTCTCCATTTCAACGAAGTTTGCCTTGTATTCCTACTGTTGACTTAGTCCAAAAAACTTGATCAAGTCCGCCTCATTCCCATTCCACGCCATCTACTCCAGTCTCAGCTGCTCAATCTACTTAACTTACCAATAACCCCGACAAGACTTAGTATGCTCCTAATTTAAGTTTCAAAAAGAATAACTACATTGCAGTTGGGAAACCTCCTAACCCTCCAGCATCTACTATACATACCCGAAAATTCCTTCGCAATCATCCCAACCAAAAATCTTCTCAGGATCCCCAGTTTATTAACTATACCCCTTATGGTAATTGTTTTCCAAAACAATTTGTTTCATTTTCAAGTCTAATTCTGCCCCCATATTATTCCAATATTCCTCAAAATCCTATTTTAAGGCCTCCTCCTATTTTCGCTAACGCAGAAAATAGCCTTTCTCTCAATGGATACCACCAAAATATGTTTCCCTACAATAATCCTTATTAAGTTAACAGTAACTGCTTAGTGAATTGTAGACCGCCGCAATTTTACTTTCTGCCCACACCTTCTTCCCTACAGTTTAATTCCATACCACCAAGTCTTCCTTTTTTATAAACACTAATAAGCATATAACGCGTTCCAACAATACGCTCAGTATAGTTTCAGTCAACGCGAGGTAAGTCGTGAAAACGTTGACTGAGCTAAGAACTGTAGCTTTCGAGTTTACCCAGATATTATGTCTATCACAGAATACACAAATTATGCTCTAATTTCAGACTTGACGCTCGCTAGAGATAATTTTAGTTAAAATCGACAAGACTGCGTTGAAATCATGGCGGTGGTTGTCTTCTTTACGTTAGATCGTCTCTTGCACATTCACCTTACGATCTTAGCATTTCTACGTTTTGTGGAATACTTGTTTCGTTTCAGTCGTCCTCCCGCACAAGAAAAAAACCATACTTGGCTGTGTCTATAATCCTCCTTGTTATTCCGGCAATGAAAGTCAGCTCTGTGAACACTTTGAACAAGTTACAGAAGCTTCCTTTGATGTCAAAATAATCGTAGGAGATTTTATTTAGCCAGAAATTGTCTGGTATGCAAATACTTCTCCGACAAAATTTGAGAACTTGTTGAACTAGATTTATTTTTCCAGCATCTCTCCATTAGTCGACTAAGTGACTAGAAACGATAGTATTTTATATTTAATTTTTACTAATTGCGTCGATTCTTTGCTTATTAATTTCCATTAAACCCATTTTTCCAGTGATCACGCATTAATTCATTGTTGTTTTCTAGTTTCCTCCTCTCTAAACACAGAAATAAAACGTACCTATTTTGACTTTGTTCATGCTAACAAAGAATTGTTAAAAAAATGTACAAGCAATCTAGATTGGCCTAGCTTTTTTCAAATAATAATCCAAGTTTTTTTCACGATACATGGCAAGGCCTTACAGAAGCCCTCCTCAATTTCATTCCACAAACGACCATTATTTCAAATTCTGCTTCTTCCACTGTGCCACACTTTCTTCAAAATTTGCCCTGAAGAATGACGAAAGCAGCTTAAGGATCCGTCCACTTAAGGATCGCACAAATTTTGAACTAGCTTCAAAACTGAGGATCGCACGAGATAGGCGTAAGGTGCCCCTAGCAATTAGCGATGGTAATATTTCCAGATATGTTGCTCAAGTGTTCCGCCTCCATTCTTCTGCTTAATCTCACAAAGTCATTCCGCCCATAATCGATTGCAATAATTTTATTACAGATGATTTAGACAAAGTGGAATTGTTAAATTCCTTCTTTTCCAAACATTTTACCCTTGAAACCAATCCCATCCCTTCAATCGCCCTGACGTCTCATAAGTTGCTCACTTACATTAATATTGTTCCTACAAATATTCAGAAACAGATAAGACCACTTAATCAATCACACTCAGCTTGAACCGACACCATCCCATATTCCCTTATTAAACAGCTACGTGATTTATCCCTTTTTTGAACAAAGCGTTCTCATATTGTCTCGAGAAAGGGTTCTTTCCTTATTATTAGAAAACATATATGATTTTTCCAGTCTTTTAATCTGTCTTAAGCTCGTATGGTCACAATTATCGCGGTGTTCAGAAAACATATTCTCTTGCTAAGCTCTTTTTTAAACTAATTGCCATACAAATTAAAGATTTTTGCATAACCGATCGACTACTTAGCTCTTCTCAACATGGCTTCCTTCCCGATCGCTCTTGTGAAACATGTCACCTGTCTTTTCTAAATCTATTAACGTCTCTTCGTGATGATCATCTGCCTGTGGTCGTTATCTAATTTGATCTTAGCAAGGCCTTCGATAAAGTGCCTCATAGGAGACTTATATTTACGTTTGAAGCTTTAGGACTTCGTAGTCCCCTTACCGATTCATGACGTCATACCTAAATAATCGTAAACAAAAGGTCTAAGTGGGGTCCTTATTTTCAACTGAGACCCCTATTTTAAGCGGTGTCCTTCAAGGCACCGTGCAAGGTGCTCCTTTGGTTTTGCTTTACATTAATGATCTTTCATCAGCAGTTCAATACTTTCAGTCTTTTATTTTTGCGGACGATCTTAGACGAGTATATTACTTCTGTAAATCTTTGGCACAATGATTTAGAATTAAGTATTTATATTTGGTTAGCACTGGCAAGGCACTGTCTAAGCAAACATTAGGACCGAAATAAAGTTATGACAATGTGTGCAGATAAAATGTACAACACATAACTTGTCCTGCTATGTCAACAGTTAGCAATGTTTTAAAATTAATCGTGAACTAGAAAAAATAGGCAGTGAAAAAAAACTCCTACCATAAAAATGGAGGCAGAGTTCAGTAGGCCTTCATTTTTGAATTGAAGGTAGAAAAAAAACTGCTTAGGAAAAAATGATCAGGTGGTAGATTAGGGTAATACGGTAGTAGCATTTCAGAATGAGATAATGAAACGTCGAGGTGATTATTTCTTGATCACTTAGGCGTATGAAACAGAATCTCACGAAAATGTGTCAATGAACGTAAGTCCTCAGCATCTTAGTATCAAGAATTGAATTCTGATGATGGTTAGTATCCAAAGAAACGGTAGCATTTTAGATTGTGGACCACCGAGTGTGTACGTCCGAATGACGTCATCGTTTGGATGACTGGTGATATAAGGAGACATCATAGTTCATGGGCGACTCGAGGTAGCGAAAATATAGTTTCAAGAGGGTCACTTAAATTCCCGATGATCCTTTCTCCAATTCATGGGGAAAGCTACTGGGAAAAGATGAGGAAAATAAAAGGTTAATAGAATCAGTGTTAAGATAAATGTGCAGTCTTCGCTTGAATGCAGATAGACTAGTTAACGAACTTATTTCAATTGGCAAGTTATTCCAAAGAAAACTATACCTAGAAGCAAAGAAGAGAGAGCGTTTACACGTAGAGGATGCAGGGGGAGGTATAATTAGTGCAGAATTTCTTAGGTTATAAGGAAGACTAACGGGGGTAATGACAGAAAGTTTGGGGAGAGTTGAACTATTATTTAGTCGGAAAACTAGACAAAAGCCTGCTTCAAGTCTCCTGACCCAAAGAAATTGTAGCTTCATTAGATGGCATCTTGTTGAGAAGGAAGAAGTTGAAAGAGTCGGAAATAGGAGTTTTTTTGTGAAATGTCTTTGGACATTTTCAATTTTTGAACGGCTAGATTCGTTCATTAAACCGAAGTAAGGACAGCAAAATTCAAGAATGGGAAGTACAAACATACGATAAAGTCTTAATTAAATTTCAGGAAGGTAGAAATTATAAGAAATAAAGCCACAAATCTGAGCAGCTTTGGCCGTAATTCTATCGGCATAAGGCGAAAGATCTAATTTATTGGTGTAGCTTAAGCCCGTCCTTGATGGCGGAACATTCAGTCATAGGGTAACCTTCAAAGATAAGAGGTTGCGGCAGCCTTACAGGCCCAAAACTCATGTAGCGACACTTAGTATATGAGAACTCCGTTAGCCATGTGGAGCTCCAGGCCGAAAGAGCGTCTAAGTCTGAATGAATTTGTTCTAGGCACCGTTCGGTCGTAGATTTAGAGAAGGAACACACGCATTTGAGGTCATCAGCATAAATAAAAGATTGATAATGTTTAACTATCGATGAAATATCATTCATATACAGTAAGAACAACAAAGGACCTAATACGGTACCTTGAAGGACACCACTAACAATCGGGGTAGCACTTGAGTATGAGGACCCTACTTAAACGTTTTGCTTTCGATCATTTAGGTATGATCTAATAAAGTCAGCAAGGGGACTACGAAATCCTATAGCTTCTAGTTTAGCTAGAAGTCGTTTATGAGGCACTTTATCGAATGCCTTACTAAGATCAAAATAGATAACTACCATAGAGAGATAATCATTACGAAGAGAGGTTAGTAGATTTAGAAAAGACATGTGGCAGGTTTCACAAGAGCGGTCCGGTAAGATGCCGTGTTGGAAAAATTTGATAATTTGATTGCTTATGCAAAAATCCGTTATTTGTTATGCAATTAGTTTTTCGAAGAGTTTAGCAAGAGAGGGCGTTTTATGAACACCGCGATAGTTATGAATGTCCGAGCGGGAACCAGATTTAAAAACTGGTATTATAATAGAAGTTTTCCAATAATCGGGGAAGAAACCATTTTCGAGAATACATGCGAATAACTTGCTTAGTAAAGGTGGAAAATCCCTTAACTGTTTAATAAGTGAGTTTGGAATGTTATCAGTTCCAACCGAATGTGATTTTTTAGGTGAGCTATTTCCTTTTGAATACATGAAGGCGAGAAATTAATGGTTGTTAGAAGCGAACGATGCTTAGAAAAAATCCATACAGCCTTGCTTGCTCCTTCCGCGTGAAGCTCAACTTTGAAAATTTAATTCACACCTGCTACGTTTCATTACGTGTGCTTCGGGCTTGACAGAATACCGCAAACAGTCATTTTTCAAGGTACCCCTATGACTGAATGTTCCATCGTCAAGGACTAAGGTTAAAGCTATGCTAATAATTTAGATATGTCACCTCATGCCCATAGAATTACAACCGAAGCTGCCCAGATTTGTGGCTTTACCTATTATAATTTCTATTTTCCTGAAACTAAATTAAGACTTTATCAAATGTTTATCCCTCCCATTCATGAACATTGCTGTCCATTTTTGGTTAAATGACCAAGCGTAGCCGCTCAAAATTGAAAATGTCCAAAAATATTTTACTCGCAAACTCTTACCTCTGACCCTTTCAACTACACTTGTACTCAAATAAGTGCCAGCTAACTAACCTAAAATTTCTTTGGGTTAGAAGACTGGAATCTGGCTTCTGCCTCCTTTATCGCCTTAATAATAGTTCAAATATTTCCAGAATTCCAGCCCTAACCCCCGTTAGTCGTCCGTACAACCTACCTTACTCTTAACTGATTATACGGCCTTCTATATCCTGCACATATAAACACTCTCTGTTTTTTTTGCTTCCAGCTATTGCTTTCTTTGGACTAACCTGCCAATCGATATAAGGTTATCAAAAAAACTATCTACTTTTAAGTGAAGACTGCACATTTATCTTAACACTGATTCAATTTACCTTTTATTTTCATCTTCCTTCACGAGCAGCTTTCTCTGTGACCCCGAGAAAGGACCATCGGGAATTAAGAAGACGGGCTTCCATGCATCTTTTCCCCCTTGTACTATGATGTCTTCATAACCCATGCCTCCATAATATGATCGCCAAAAATTATTTCATATCGTGCGCTCGTTTTAAAGCTCTTCCGTTTCTCATGCCAACTAGCATCCCTGAGCGCATTATTTTGATCTCTTCTTACTCAATTGTCAGATCTCACATTATCCTTTCGTACTACGCTCAGAAGCAACCAACCCTTGCTGAAAAGTAGCCTCTGGTGAAACATGCTTTCTCCCACGACGAGGAGCATTTTGAACGCTTATACGCTCTCATCAGCATGTCGGTCCTACCTAAGGCGTATGTTTTTGACTAAGGAGCGAATGTTTTTTCTCCTTAAAATCCCACTAACCCCATTCAAGATATGCCTCTTCCATAAAAATGACCAAGGTGTTTGTTTTTCGCTGTCTGCTCTCTTATCTATTTTTTTGACCACAATTATCATCGCCAATAGCTGACCTTTTCAAACTTACCTGCACACGAATTCACACTCGTTTTAATTGATTTTTTTCCAATGACAGTGCCCTTCCAGGTACTCAAATAAAACTTCTATCTATTTATCTATCTATCTTCAACTGCGCAATTTTGAAATGGTCAACACGATAAATATCCGACATTACCAATATAAACTGAAAACAAACCACGCCAAATTTGAATTGCGGCCCAGCTTCTTTTACACTGGGTAAATGAAGAATGGAACAAACTGCCCACTTCGGTTATTCCGGTTGAGAGCATTGCAACGTTTAAAAGAAGGTGATGAATTTTTACTCGATGAAATTTGTTAAGTCAAAATCAATGACTGATATACTATAACCACATTGCCATGTTATTCAATTCAATTAAATTAATTGAGATAAATAGGCATGGGCCTTTGAGTACCCTATTTGTAACGTATAATTAAATGCGGTACACAGAGAAACCATGTGGGTTGGAAATGTTCAAAGGCGATCATAAAATATGAGAAGCGGAGCGTGACTCTCGAGGGTTAAGATAAATTCCTCATCGCTCCGGCTCATTTTTGAACATTTAACTGCCAAGGTTCCCTTTTAAACTTTTCAGCGATGATGACATCAGATCGTCTTCAAAGAGGGCATTTCATGGTTTAAATACTCTGACACAGAAGCGGAAAAAGCGCACATCCAGTCTTGCCTGCTGGACGCGGCGTTTCAATGGGTGACCTCGGAGATGGGTCGTGGCAGCAAATTCAAAGAATTCCGAGAATTCCAGGCAACAATCCAATCCTTCACAATGTGAAATGTCTGCAAGAGATCACCACGCATTTGCCTATAACTCAAAGGGAACAGTTAAAGATGCGTTCGGCGGGTTTAACATGGCAAGAAGCTTTGATTTCTAACCATTGTGGTGGCCCTCCACTGTACTCTTTCGAGGCAGTTCTCATCTTGAACTCTCCAAGGTCTCCAGGCTTGTACAGCATATTAAAAATGTGGCCTAACGGATGTTCGAAAAATCTTAGCGAAGTGATCTTCATTGAAATCAAAAAAGGCTCGTCTGATGGCATGCAACACAGCCATTGCACTCTTCGCCACTTTCGAGTCATGAGAGGATGGTTTAAAGGTGGTCATAAGCACATCAAGGTCCTTTTAGGCTTCAATGTCTTGTAAGACTTCACTGTTGAGAAGGTACTTCCAGGATCAGCCTAGAATTGTCGAAAGACAGTGTGATCGTCAGGTAGACAACAATCGCTATCGGAATCGTAACAAATTAGCTAATTCAGCTTCCTTTGGACCCCTGCGTCACCCGCCTCCTACGGGCATCAGTTAAGGTCTCAGACATCAGTAAGGAATGGAAAACTGCTGGCAAACTCGCTTCAAAGGCTGAGTGGTTCTTTGTTTCAGATTAAAATTTTATAGTGAATTCGGTTCGGAAAAGGGCTTTTTATTGTTCGCAGTAAACTAGTCGCTTGATAAGTTCAGCTGCTTCTTAAAAATTAAGGCATTAGCGTAGAGATCTTGCTGTCATTGGCAATGCAAATATTCATGACTCGATTACGTGAAAGCATTATTTGACTCCATGGCCGGGAATCGAACCCATAATCTCTCGATTAGCGACCAACGCTCTTGACCACTCGGCCACGTCCGGGCAGCCGGCAGACAAAACAAAAAGTACATACTCGGAAACTAATGATCTGTCCCACCTTTGTAAACCGTTTTCTATTTTTTGTGACCATAACTTACCAGAAATATTTAAATTACTCTCAGCTGACCGAGAAACACCACTAAGCATCAATATTGAAGAAAGCAGTGTGCTACTGACTTCGACCGAAAGGAAGATAAACAGTGAAAGGCTGGCACGTTGTGATGGATGCCGAGAATTCACAACCAGAGTTTTGATATTAGACGGAGACCTCGATCTGCTATTGGAAATAATACCATGCTAATCAAACATAACAAAATTAAATTGCCGGAACATAATCCAAAAGTTCTGAAAAACATCAGCAAGCTAGACAATAATCGTCACAAGGAAACGGTAAAGGTAGATAGACACAATATTAAGCGAAACAAAAAGATAAAAAGAACGAAGTCACTAGAACAACCTCTGAGTTAGTTGAAATACAGATATCCAGAAGAAAAATAAGCGAGGATGTAATTATGTCTTGCATTTCCCAAGGTTCGGAAAAATCTGGTGCCCAGAGAATCCATCCATACAAAAGTAAATCAGCGATCGACGACCCCTGAAAATTGACAAACAGTAATCGTAAGGTATCTCCAACACCTCGTAAGAGTGATAGAAGCTCGCTCTATACACATCAATCGAGCTAAATAGAACAGATCATTGTAACCTGGGTGCCACAAACTCAAATTTAGGCTCCTAGGGACCTATTCTAGCGAACGCAGTATCAGAAAGAACTTGCGATGTTTAAAAGATCCAAAGCGATGTCTGAAAATAAACCAGCAGAATCACCAATAAAGGCAGTAATAAAGTGTATGATTCAACTCTACATCATTTAAAGAAAGCAGGATGGAGAAACAGGTTATTTCCCTGACCGATAATTTTTGTCTTGTAGTTCAGGGAGTCCCCGAGGCTACTACTGAAACCCCAAAAGAAAGAGTAAAAAACGATCTGCTTTAATTCGAAAATGTATTAAATGACACACACGAACCCGGTGTGATATTCGAAATCTAAAAGATCTTTCGATTGAGACCTCTCGTTAGAAATGAAACGCAGGAGGGGTGACTGAAACCGTTGAAAGTCGTCTTGGGAAGCAAACAGCTGGTAGATTTACTGCTCTCTCGAAAGTCCAGACTACGAAAAAATCAAAGTGAAGTGTTTTTCAGAAGGATTACTCTCCCACTGATCGGATGCAAATGAGGACACTAATAACGAAATTAAAAAACGTCAATACGAGGGGGAAATTAACTTGAAAATTGTAGACAAACAAATAATAAAAACGCTGCACTAGTCTTTTTGGGAACATCCGGTGAAATTGACGGCAAACACGCCTGTCATCAGCTCTGCCAAATGCCTATAGATTTGAACCTAGACAGGAGACTGGGTATGTCTTGTGAAATATCAAAAAATAATCACTAGCCATAAGAAAAAAACAAACAATCTTCAGAGATCGAGAGAATGAAACAAGAAGACAATGGTGTTCACCTATATGCAGAGTCTATTCAACAAAATGTTTAAAATCAAACTGGCCATGGACCATTTACAACCTGACTTCATAGCTATAACTAAAACATGGTTAAGTGAGCAAATTGCAGACGCAGAAGTCTGGATAGATGCATTTCTGCTTATCCACATGGATCGAACCGGACGTAGGGATGGAGGAATCGTAATGTTAATAAGAAATGGCATTGAATATCTTCCGGATAATAAAAAATAGGTTTAACGATTTGGCACTTTTTGGGTGCCGTCAAATCCTTCGAACAAAGATGGCTTTTAAAGTTTAATTTGGCCATATGCGTGGTCCTTCACCTTAATTCCGGCCGAAATGCCACTTACCAACATCAGTATAATATAAGGTGGTGCCATAAGAAAATACAGAAAGGTATAGAGATCTGGGTATATGAAAAACCATAAAGATAATGACATCAGAACACTGTACGAATATGGTTCACTTGGCAAGTTGTACTTTACATTGGATCAGACATGCATTTAAAATATTTCCTTTTAAATTTTTCAGAAGGCTTTTCGGCGTCTTTGTGAGATCCTATCTGGAATATGGAAAACTGGCAGTCATACCATGGATGAGGAGGGCTATTGACCTCCTTGAACAATTGCAACGCAGGGCATCGAAAACTTTCGATGGTCTAAAGCATTTGCGTGCAAGGAGCGATTGAAGGTGCTTGAATTATTCTCTCTATCCTACAGGCAACTAAGCAGTGGCCTGTCGTGAAAATTTCGGATTTTCCGTGGCCATGCATGCCTACTAAGATCGGAGGACAACTTTGAGTTTGACCATAAAAACTAATTACGTGCTCATCGTAACAAAGACAGCAGCAAATGCAAGAGGATAGACCGTAGGAAGTTTTCTTTCAGACAACGGGCAGTCTGTACCTAGAACACGGTACCAAGTGAGACAGTGAAAATCGACACCATGCACATGTTTAAAGAAGATTTGCTCGCGTAATTTTCAAAGAAGATCATCTGTTACAAAATAAAAATTCCAAGCAAGTTTCGTAAAACACTTTGTCATCATCAATCTGTTAGTACAGAATCACAGTGAACAGAAGCAATTGATTTTCGCTCATTATGTATCATGAACTGACCACATTTTAAATGTCTGCAATTTTATTCTTAGGGTAAATACGCTAAAATATTGTAACCAAATAGGGTAATCAAGGGTTCTTCCTATAACACTTCAAAAAGATAAAAATTCAACTTTCAGTACCATTTTTATTGAATTTATTACTTTATCGAAATAATTGCCTATCCTTACTGACATCGAGCTTCTCGCTCACTAACCGCTTGCTAACCAACAATTGCAAATATACGCAATTACACGTACTTGTTCTCCTCAAAATAAGTGGGTAGCCGTTTAAATTTTTCTTTTTTGACTAGCCGATGACTGCTTGTATACTGTGTGCAATTATGAAAACAACCTTTTTTGAATTTTCTTTACGTACCGATTCTTTTTCGCAAACACTTTTTAAACAGTAGGGAGTTTAACGGCATTCGCTTCTCTTTCCCTAAATAAAAATGAAGTGAACTGAAATAAGGAGTATGGAAACAACGGAGATATTTATCATAAGGACATGGCATGATTTCAGGGGTGTTTTGGGTCGTTTGAAACGTTACGGAATTTCTCGGTTTCTTAGTAATTGCAAATTCTGCCATGGGTCCGAAATACAATAATAAAGACAAACGCAGCCACCAATATGTGTCTTATTGGCTTAAAACCCAGACAGCCTTAAATCACATTTTATTGAGGGAAAAAGGATTTCGCACTTGAACTCCCTATTTAAATAAAAAATGCTAGATAATCAGCTTTTACAACAAAAAGTTTGATAAGTGTAAACTTAAAATCATCGGTTAATGTGAGCGAGGCAAAAACTCCCACCACTGACAAAAGTTTTAATATATGAACAGAGTTTTGTCACCATATGAGTATCTAGCATGCATTCAAATGTTTCAACAGTATCTGAGAGGGCTACTGCATCAGGAAGTCCGTTCCATGCTCCAATTACCCTCTGCGAGAAAGTGATCCGTCGGACGTCCGTATGGACCATATTTCTCTTCAATTTAAAGGGATGACCCCGCAAATAGCCCCTACAAGCCTGGTTGAACAATTCATCAAATTCTAGGGCGCACTCACGACTGACAAACGGGTAGGTTTGAATGAGGTCACCACTTAGTTGCCTTTAATTAAGAGGAAACATGTCAAGTTCAGCCAGTCTGGTTTCGTAAGGCAGATGACGAAGATTCTTGACTATTCAATTCAATTCAATTCAATTTATTGAGGGAAATAGGCATGGGCCTTTGAGTACCCTATTTGTAACGTAAAATTAAGTGCGGTATACAGAGAAACCGTGGCGGGTTGCCAAGGTACAAAAAGGCGGTCATAAATTTGACAGTGGTGCGACTCTCGAGGGTTAAGCTAAATGCCTTATCGCTCAGGCTCGTTGCGGAACATAAAACTGTCAAGGTTCCTTTTAAAGCTTTCCAGTGATGGTGATATCACAACGTCTTCAGAGAGGGTATTCCATGGCTTAACCACTCTGGCAGAGAAGGAGAACTTGCGCACATTAAGAATTTATTTATTTAGAATTTATATCCAGTATCGCCTGCTGGACACGCAGTTTCAATGGGTGACCTCGGAGATGGGTCGTGGTGGCAAATTCAAAGAAGTCCGAGAATTCCAGGCAACAATCCAATCCCTTCACAATGCGGAATGTCTGCAGGAGATCACCACGCATTTTGCCTATAACTCAAAGGGAACAGATTAAGATTCATTAGGCGGGTGGGATATGGCAAGGAGCTTTGACTTCTAACCATTTTGGTGGCTTTCCTCTGGACTCTTTCGAGGCAGTTCTGATCTTGAACTGTCCAGGGTTTCCAGGCGTGCATAGCATATTCCAAATGCCTTTGAAGCCCTCGCCTATACTCCTTCCAGTTGGTGAAAATCTTTCTTAAACCACGGACGCCATGGCCTGAACATCATATCAAAGTGTGACCGAATGAATGCTCCATAGGTCCTTCTTAATACATTCATATCAAGTTGAACAACTCCTCGTCTTAGCGAAAAGAGCACATGCGTCGCACGTTTCGCTGACTTTATGAACTGTGAAGATGGTTTAAGCGAGGTTAATAGAACACCGAAGTCCCTATGTTCCTAAACATTTGAAAGTGATTACCCATTTAGAAGGTAGTGGAAGAAATCATCCTTCCCGCTGGTCCTTCTGGAACGCAGTCTAAGAACCACACACTTTTTCAACGTATAACTCTAAGAGCCACCGAGTAGACCAGCTGCTATGTTAAAACTATCTTGAAGTGCCTGTCTGTCAGCTTCTCATTTGATAGCCACATAGGGTTTCATATCGTCAGCAAACATGACGGCACTACCACCGATGTTGTCAACACAGTCTTTAATGTAGACTAGGAAGAGTACCTTTCCTAGGACAGAGCCATTAGCACACAAATTAGAACGTGTGTAGGGGTTGAATTCGTGGCATTGATGCCCACGGGTTGGGTTATCCCTGTGAGAAAATCTGTGATCCATGTCAGCAGATTTCCTCTTAGTCCAATTTCAAATAATTTATAGATAAGCCGTTTGTGTGGGTCGCTGTAAAATGCCTTCTTGAAATCAGTCTAGATGACGTCAAATCCACCACCTTCATCCAGTGCGCGAGTCCAATCCTCGGTTGAGAGCACTTAGCTGAACAGAGAGGAGCAGTTTTGTCTGACGCTGTGTTGGAACTCTGAGGTTAAGGGGATCTCCTCCAGGAACCTCATTGCCGCTTTTTAAAATTATATTTTTAATTACTTAACAGACAATGTACGTTAGGCCGATGGGCAGATAATCGTTGACATTCGTTCGAGCCCCGACCCTTGTATATCGGGTATATATTTTCTGCCTTCCATTTAGATGGTAGTCTCTCTAAATTAAATGATGAATTGAAGATATGTGCAAGTGGCCCAGAGAATTCACTCACCAATTCTCTCAAGAACTTGGCCAGTTTATTCTTCTTCCATTTTAGTTGAAAAAGAGCAAAAGCAAGTATGAAGCCTCAATGTAAATAGGAGGGAGAGACTGAGTTGCGGCGACCATGTGCTCGGATGGAGAGCAGAGGTGGCTGGTAAGTGAACAGAAGGTGGTTAGGCAAGTGTATGTCAGAGGGTGGGTTGAGGGGGTAATTTTTGTACGTGGAGAACACGAAGACTGGACTGAAAAACTCGATTTCTTGTGAAAACCTGCGACAGAGGAAACCCCCGTAAACTTATAGTTAAACTAATAAATTGGACACCAAACTGTCTGGTGTTCGATTATTCTACTGAAAATAGTTGCTACCATTGGAAACAAATCCTTAATTCAACCATTTAACTATAATATTTCGTTTAAATAACTATAATATCAATTGCTTATTCAAGTAATTTTCAATTCAGCATAGAGAAATTATGTAATGCGTTTAATGGAAATTCGAACTATACTATCTGCTTCTTATACATAATTGGTATTCTTTGACTTTGACTTTGCTTAAGTACGGAACTACAAGAAAACTATGATAAACTGGCTGTCAAGTCCGGGACGTGGCAGTAGTTTTACGCTGGGAATCTGGGCGGTGACGTTTCCCCAATCACCAATATTGTATAAATGGGATTCCACAAGCATAAGTATACATAAACAAAGGTCCAGGTGTCCTGACGTCTTCAAACCTTTTGCCACCCGAACACTCTAAAAGGGTTCCTCAAAGGCAACGGATATCATGCACTGTATCAGGCATGCAGTCAGATTCTTTCCTCCCGAACTGTTCAGGTGGGTCTTCAGTACTTCCATTAGACCATATTTGGAAAAAGGAATGCAGCATGGATACCATGGATAAAAAATGACAGTAATCTCTTCGGAAATTGCATTAACGGGCAACTTAATTGATGAAAGTCATTAGATCCTGTCGTACCCAGGAAGACTGAGAAGCTGAATTTGTTTCCCTAAACTATAAGCCAACGAGATGCGACCTGCAATGGACATTCCGCGTTATCCACGGGCATGACTGGTTGCTAAAAACCGAAGTTTCCATGAGTATACAAATATGAATCACCTGCGTGATCATTCGTACAAGAGTAAACGCGAATGGGTGCGCCTACATCAATGGAAGTCTCATTTCACTCAGTGGATGGTTTGACCTTACGACTCACCCCTAAGTGGAAGTGTGACGTGGGATACTGTGAATGTTATCAAATGGCAGTTTAATGGCTTAATTTTTGATAATCAGTGACTCTCAATACAGGACTATCTTCGGTCAGGCAGGAACTTAACTGCTTGATGTCATATTGTATGTATGACAACACTCCATATTTGGTATGAAATATTTTCGTAAACCTAACAATTAACTGTTTTATTACTTGCATTTAACTACATCACCAAGAACAATGCTTGTAACCCTAAAATAAATGCATAAGATTGACAAGCAGTACCAATTGCTGGAATAATTTATGCAACGTTCAGTTAAATTCACTTTATACGGGGCAACTTGGACAATTCCCTTGAAATCCCTATTTTTCATTTAAGAAGTTGAAAAGTAAGCAATTATCTAAGTGAATGATGGCGACAAGTTAATACAGACTTAAATTCACAGAGGCACATTTGCTTATAAGGGTACACAGTCACCTAATTCACAGGATTCAGAGCTGGAGCAAACTTTTAACTCTTCCGCTAGCTGCGTGCCTTCTGTTGAGTAAAGCATGCATTTCTTCTAGTAATTACAATATTTTAACCTCACAAAAGTGAGTTTAGAAGAGTAATAAAATGTTAAGGACAGTGTTTGATATTTGAGCGAAGCGTGACTAGAATATAGTATAAACCCTCTTCAAAAACGGCAGGAGAAATTTCATCGATCGAAAAGGACCAGCAGAGCTAAAAAGTTTTGTTAATGAATAAAAATCTTAGTAATAAATACCGGAGAATTGCAAAGCAACACAATTATGGTTTAAATAAACAAAAATGCATAATGCCGCTTAACAGAAATATGTAAGTAAGCAGGCAGATGGCATTTTCCAATCAATTTTTGCATAAATTGAATAATTTGCAGTAATTTTTTTCCCTTGACAACGTTGGAAAAAAAACAACAGGTGAATTTTGAGCAAGCAACGCACCAGTAATGTGTGCAGTGTGCCTTTAATTTCAACATTCGTGTTCAAATATGTTCACCGTATTCTCTGCATGGAAGATGACTCGTGAGGGATTACAGTGATAAAAGACTTACGCGGCCACTACCTCACACTCGGATTCACTCCACCAACTGAACCCGGTCTCAAGACACAGTCAAGAAGACCGGAGTTGGGAGAGGGCGCAGGCCCATGCACTGTGGCCCTACACCAAACAAAAGCAGGACAACAAAAGAGAAGGGCGGCTCTGAGTGCTATAAAGGCTACATTAAGAAAGAGCCATTGCAGCCTGACTCTTGGTCCGTCAGTCGTCTATTGCGCACAAATGCGCGCACTAGACCAACCAGTACAGAGTGACTGACACTGCATACGTTCAAAATACTTCAAATTAACGTTTAATCCAGTGATATAGCGGACGGCAGAAAATTCCAACTTATATACATTCGGCCGAGCATTTTACGCCATTAGAACAACGGAGCTTAGTGCTTATATTTTAGTTCTATTCTATTATTCATATATCTGGCCCTGATTTCTTGTCATTAATCAATAAATTTTCATTAAAGTGTTGTCACGTTCCACTCATGAGTAATGTGGAAAATTAAGTAAAGCATATCATTAAAAAAGGATCCTACAATCAAACATATCTTAACTGGATCCTGAGTACTCTGTCGAACCGCTTCTGAGGGACATTTTACGTCCATTAATTCATTGTAAATTCTCAAATCCCTTACGGATTAGGAGATAAAATGACTGCAGACACAATGTGGACTTATATAGACAACTTTATAACCTTAATGCATATGTAAGGAGCGTTTGAGCATTTTGTTTGAAATTTTTTAAATTTGTTAGTAAAGTAAACCTTTGCGATTTTGCCTATGTATTTGTTTAAGCCAATCATTTTACATCAGTGTAAACAAATATGACGCTAAGGAACAGTCTTTCACTCCAAAAAATGACTTTTATAAAGTAGCATTCTTCTTTTACTTCGTCCCATCGGCCAGCTTTGTCGTTTTAAATTATTTCCACGACAGTCCCTACGATGGTTGTTTTCTACATTTTTAAGACATTTTGCCGGCGCAATAGTGAAGGTCGACCTTCACTAACGGGATCCCGTTAAATGAGCCCATCATAATTTCTTGCGTAGCGATTAATCGACCGATCGATTATGAATAATGTGCTGGTAGATGCCAGAAAACGAAAAGTCTTAAGATAACGAATAATCACACTACTTTGGTAGCGTTAAAACTTTATTGTTCTCCTCAGTCTTCCATTTTTCATGTGTTCTCACACGCTACGTTGATAAATGCGTAAGTATTGATGCACAGATATCACCAATTACCACATGTGTAGTAATTACTCTTAATAACCATTTAAAGTAAATGTTCTCAACCATACTTGACGGATTAAAACAGCTTTCGTCGTTCTTAAGATATCTTTTTGAGACTCTTAAAAACATGCGAATTCGGAGTTTTAAACTTCGGAACTTATTGTCGGAGTGGGATTTTTAGGTCAAAAGAAATGCAATTTTAAAGAGCAATTAAGCATGATCTAGGACAATTCTTAAAAAGAAATTGAAATCTGAAATTCACGCATAAAAATTAATTACTGCTTATCCACTATTTAGAAAATAATTCCATAGACTCGGCCAATTATAAAAGCTCATACCTTTAAACAATACTAAATGCTTCGATTGATATTTTGTAGCATTACTCTATTTGTAGATTTTCCTGAAATAATACTTTAAAAATACAGTGTTTCTTTAGCGTTACAATCTGGTTTATAAGAAAATTCAATTTAATGACAGGCAATTTTACGAAAAAAATCGGAAAATTGGTAAGGGTTAGCACAGCCAGCAAACTGTTCGACCATTATCACGTAACAGGTGCAGAATAAGCAGTGGGACCTAAACCGAGTGAAATGAAAAACAGATAGTACTGACCGATTATATAAAGCGATAAACCGATATCAGCAAACCGAAGAAATAATGTTACCCCTCGTCGACAGCCTGAATTCCTGGTTCAAATTTTTATGCAATGAGTATAAGCGTGAAGTATTTTAGTCTCCATCATCATGGGTTGCCTGAACCTCCGCGTGGAATCCGAGTTTTAAATGCTCATCTAGGTAAAGATATGGTTGACAATCTTCAAGGCCTTACAAAGTTAAAATGCGCATGCCTGTCAAACATTTATGTTTAATTGAGACTGTCACAGATCATAGACATGGCATTAAATCTCATGCGTTAAATGATCATAATTTCACATTATCCTTCTTCCTGACCTCTTATATGTACGTACATGGTCTGCAATTTACTACGTTTTAAGCTCCATATTTTGGCTTAGGTCACAAACTACTCTTGTTGGGGTTTCGGCTTTTCGATACCCTTCCAGTCAAAGAGGAGGTGTTAAGATTAAGCCAATGAACAGAACCAGAGGTGTTGCCAAACAAAAAAGTAAATATTTTGGTAAGGAACTGCAAATGCCTAAATATTTTAAAACATCTAAAGCTGCGTGCAGAAACCTCCATATTTTTTACTCTGTGTTACATTCTGGGAATTAGATTAATTGTGTGTTTATTGTAAGATTCCACCAGTTAATACAGTCAGACGCTCTAATTGGCTATTCCTGGCCAGAATTATGATACATTTCACACCAAAAAAGTGTTTATGTCCACAAACAGTTCGCAGTAAATTGTCACTGTTAGGTCGCCTTCCTAGGTTTTTATTAAAGACACAACATTTAAACAGCATTTGCACCACGGCTTATTGCTAGTTTAGCACCAAATGTTTCAAACGCCTACTTTTAGAGATCGTATTATCTAAAAATCTCTTTATCCGGTTGATCACAGATTCAACAGCACAGTAAGCAAGTGCCATCCTAGCGAGTTATCACTGGCTCCTCATCAGAAAAGACTTGCTGGAGTCTAAAAACACGATCGATAAACTTTTCATATTAATTAGTTTCTACGAATTTCGTTCTGAAGTATTGATTCAAGCTGATTACACATATATTCCTTCAGAATATTTTAAAAATCTTCTTATGTAAATTAATTGAACTGCAGACTCCCCCGATGGCGCTCATCTATTTATAAGATAGTCACTATGGATACGTACATCTTTTCCAATCTTCGTATGTCTGTAGGTATATGTTCAGGCGGTCTTAATTTATCAGCATTTTATAGCTTACGTTTGGCTTCCATGACTCAAGCAGACCATTTCTAATTTAAGAAGTCTAATACCAAAAGTTTTTAATTTGCTTCACTTTTATTTAGTATTTCTAAATTGTATGTGCAGCCGCTGTTTGCGAAAATATGCATAACAGTTAACTCAATAGCACTTTTTCAGATCTATGGATGGCCGTAACTGTAACACATCAGTACGTAAATACCTAATTTTATATCGTTTATTATCATAATAAATCACAAGAAGTTGTACGATCCCTGCTATTCGAACACGTTTATGTCCAATCCAGACATCATGAGACTGCCAGGGAAGAGAGGCTGAAGTCAACGCGCTGGAGTGCGTACCACGCATTTAGCGCATATTTATCACTATTAACATTCGTGTACGATTTTAAACTAGCAAAATCGGCTAAAAGGCATACCTTTACAGGTTTCCATCTAAGGGGCTAACGGGATGGGAGACAGGCGCTAAGGACTCCTTTATATGGCGTAGATGGAACGTCTACCCAGATGGGATCCGAGCGGCCCCTTGTTTATGTGAAAGCCTTGGTTAGCGTGTGCGGACCAGATCGTGTGTGGAACGCCCATGCAGATTATTAAGCTTTTTCGATCACTTCGCCGTATCCCCCCTCCTGTTGGTCTGACTCAGTCTTCACCGGATGTAGGTGGCTATGGGAGGAAGGGAAGGGTTCAATAGATGCTTCGAACGTCTGTTATTACCAGGCCCTTCGGTAATCAATCAGAATAAATAAAATATTTCATCCGCCTATTTAAAAAATCGACTGGTTTTTCGATTACTGCATCTTATATTACCTTAGTTCCTGTGTTTCATAGAATTTGATTGAAAAACGTCTGCCTAATAATTGGGCAATATTAAATGCAACTTTAAATTTTGGTGTAAAAATTGGCTGATATTCAAGAAATTCAATATAATCTAAAACAGCCTGCGCTATAATCTGAGTGTATTTATTGTGGAGCAATATACTTAGGGACGGTGATGGGAAGTCCATGACATTAGTGGAATTACAGTTAGATTAAGTAATTTATTTTTATGAGTAGTATGCAAATTAAATCGCTCATCCTTTTCTTTTTCAGTTTGTGTAAACTCAGTGAGTAAAGTGGTATATTATGTGAAATAAACATGTAAAATAACAAATTAGGTGTCATAATAGATGGGTTACTCTGAAAACTATCCAAGAGTTCAATAGTTGTAAACATTAATTACGGAAGTCATATGAAATCATGCTTTCAACCGATCAATTTTATGTTCAGCCTTTTAATTGGCTTAACTTCCAAAGAGCAAGGGCATATTTTCTACTTCATTTATCAAAGAATTAAAATCTTATCTTTGCAAATCCCCATTAATTCATGTGCAACTTGACGTCATCTACCAGTAATTATATTATAGATGCTTTTCAACTTTTCTAATTTGGAGCCGTCTTCCTCAGCGACTACAACAGGCTACTGGATCTATTTGCTCACTGGGAAAACTAATCGGATATCCAGTAAAGTGCACGCTCCTTAATTAGACCATTTAGGTTAATCTGAGCGATAATAGCCTCTATTCACCAATGAAGATATAATTTCCTTTTTGCTGGGATGAACTGAAGCTGTTGACTGCACTAACCATTAAGAATAACGGCGAATTTATTTTGCGATTTCTAGGTAAAATTCCAATGATAACAGTGTGAAAGCATGTTTACCCAAAACCAAGGTAGTCCTGTAGCTGGTCAACAACAAGTCATGTCTGCCAACAAGCTACCTGGCTTTTTCTTCCGAAAGCGCGTCGAAAGGATTGATTGGAGACGCTTGGGTAAGTGTCCACTCTAATCTAAAAACTGTCTTCCAATTTTAGCCTCTGTAGATGTCTGTCAAGTTGCCAGTCAGATGGACATTGATGCGTTGCAGGAGAATCTTGTCAGCGTGGCTTTTTGTGACATAACTTCAGAGTTGGTGAGTATTTTGTCTGGCAGTGGATGTCTGACGAGCTGAAACTCTCTCTTACAACAGGATACACGATATGTGGATACCAATTTCATAAAACTGTTTCAGTTGGCTCAGCTTCTGATTGAATACCTTCTCGTAAGTTCTCGTTTGTTATTAAGTACTTTGTTTTTCGTTAATTTTCCGCATAATTCTGGGGAAAATGACTAGCCTGTGAAAGTATTTTGAAGAAATGCTAGCATACTGGGCAACTAAATTGTAGAAATTTATGTCTAGGCTCTAATCAAGGTAAAGAAAAATTTCAAACAATACCTTTTTTCGCTCTAGCTAGCCCCATTAGATTTTTATCTGTTCACATAGTTGCTGTATAGCAGAGTATTTTTTCAAACATCATCTCTTCTTCATTTTTGAGCATATATGATCCTTCTCAAAGCTTTTTTAACATGTTTTAGTACTCTCAAGAATACTTAACCAACGGTTTAGAGGCGGTCAAATTGGAAAACGAAAATCTTAAGAAGGTGAGATGAAAGGGGACTTTTGTTTTATTGTTCGTCCTCGAAGTGATAAAGGATACATTAGTACATTTTTTTACTATTTGCATTTCTTACAATTCGCATAATAAAAATCGGGAAGACCAAAGCTTAAAAGGGGTATCTTAGCCTAAACTTGTATTTTGAATTTTAAGATTATTATCTTGTGGATAATCACAGCCAAAATAATAAAAACAGTCAACTTAAATTTTGAAAAATCCCAACCATTTATTGGGAAGTGCATGTGTAATAAATGGAAAAACGTCTAATAGTGGCTCTCATTATCTCTCATTAAAGATTGCAACATATTTTGACACAATCAATCTAATAAGATTTTCAGCCACTGTTAGAAGTGGATGTTAGAAGTGGAAGTCAGATAATTATTCAGGCTGAGTTTTTGAGGTTAGCGCGACTCCTCAGGCCTTTCCGCGTTAATTGCAGTCTTGCATATGGTCCTTAGATTTATTGGCGTGGTTTTGAAATGAGTACATAATTACGCCTTTCGATACTTTATCTGAAACATTTAACTTTTGGACGAGAGCCTCCTGAAAAATATTTCTCATGGGATGCCGCCGTCCCAATTTTCCTATCCCGACGACCAACTGATGCACTACTGATGTGCTTGTGCAATGACTTAAAATTAGTATTTGTGTCTTCCGCCGCATGGTTCTTTGTGTCCAGGCGGACTTCCATTGACTCTGAAAGTTACGGACGGCCTCCACTGTGTACCCAAGAGCATGATGGGCACGGGGACGATGAGTTGCGCTTGAATTATTTTATAGAAATAGTCCACTTATGCTGCATCTGCCACACTATATCCTGTAGGGGTACTAGTTAGGGGTAGCACCACACAGATAGCATTTGGTCGCTCCATTTGTCTCGTACATGTGGTAAATTCTCCTGTGGCTGCCTCTAACTGGTACCCAACGCTCACCTGTGGCTCCTCGAAGTTGGGTTCTTCCCAGCGGCCACACCCCGGGCAACCGTCACGACCGGCGGGCTAAACCAGGTGAGGGTCTCCGGTGTTGTGTGTGCCTCCACACCCGATATGTCTGACTCCCGAACTTCCCGCCTCCTCCCTCTCAAAAAGTCCTACGGTGGGGGCGACAGCAACCCCGTAGGCAGCCCAGGCTAACTCGGGTCGTTCTCCCACTAAAACAAAACCGTAACCCATAGTGGAGTTCGGCAGCCGTCTGGGATGTCCGAGTAGCCCTATTTAGGGACAGCACTGCTTGCCTCCTCGCGGAGGAAGGGGCTAGAAAAGGTGCCCTAAACAAATGCTGGTATCATGTCTTCTGCAGCCAGCCGCGGCTCGCAGATCGCAAAATACGCGGTCGTAAAATTCAAACAAACAACAATACCCCCCGTCTCCATCCCCCTCGCCATACTATCCAGGCTGCTCGGGTGAGTCCACTCACACTAGCAGCCTGGAATGTTCGTTCCCTTTTAGACAATCCTAGGAGCAACCGGCCGGAATGAAGGACGGCGCTAGTCACTCGGGAACTGGCGCGCTACAAGGTGGACATTGCTGCTCTCAGCGAGACCCGATTCTCTGAGTAGGGTCAGCTGGAGGAGGTGGGTGCCGGCTACACCTTCTTCTGGAGCGGCCGGCCAAAGGCAGATTGACGTGACGCTGGTGTTGCCTTTGCCATCCGTAACGACATCGTGGGACGTCTGCCCTGTCTGCCGCAGGGTATCAATGATCGCCAGATGAGCCTCCGCCTGCCTCTTCGGGGAGACCAGTTCGCCACCATCATCAGCACCTACGCTCCCCCAATGACGAGCTCTGATGCGGCGAAGGACAAATTCTACGAGGACCTGCATGCCTTGCTGGCGACTGTGCCGAAAGAGGACAAGTTAATTGTCCTTGGTGACTTCAATGCCCGCGTCGGGACGGACCAAACTGCCTGGCAGGGAGTGCTGGGTCCCCACGGTCTCGGTAGCTGTAACGATAATGGCCTCCTTCTTCTTCTGCGCACGTGTGCGGAACACCATCTCCTGCTGACCAAAACCTTCTTCCGCCTTCCGACGCGGGAGAAGACCACGTGGATGCACCCCCTCGGTGGTGGCGCTGGCATCTGCTGGACTATGTTCTCGTCCGGAGGCGAGATCGACAGGACGTGCTGGTAACCAAGGCGATCCGCGATGCCGATGGTTGGACAGATCACCGCCTCATCATCTCCCAGATGAGGCTCCGACTGCAACCCCGACGAAGGCCCCAAGGTAAGAGGCCGCCATGTAAGTTAAATACTATTTATTAAATTTGCCTGCTCTCTGTTTTGATTTCAGCAACCAAATAACCGAGAAACTGGAGGACCTGCATGCTCAAGATGATACCGCTACCGTGGAGACACGATGGTGTCAACTGCGAAATGTCATGCAGTCCACGGCCTTTGATGTCCTCGGACGCGCACGCCGTCGACACCAGGACTGGTTTGACGAAAATGACTTCGACATCAGCAACTTACTCGCGGATAAGAATGGACTACACAAAGCCTACATGGACCTTCGGACTGACGCCACCAAAGCAGCCTTTTTCAGATGCCGGCGCCTTGTACAACAACGGCTGCGGGAGATGCAGGATGCCTGGATGATCCGAAAGGCTGAGGAATTTCAGGGGCATGCCGACCGCAATGAAATGACAAACTTTTTCAAAGCCATCAAGGCCATATACGGCCCGTGTATCAAGGGGTCCGCACCACTGCTCAGCTCTGAAGGTACAACACTGCGGACAGAGAAATCGCAAATTCTGAAGCGCTGGGCCGAGCACTTCAGAATTGTCCTTAATTGCTCGTCAGCCATCTCCGATGCTGCCATTGACCGGCTCTCTCAAGTGGACACGAACAATGAACTGGATCTGCCGCCTTCCCTACCAGAAACCATCCGGGCCGCGCAGCAGATTTCCAACGGTAAAGCACTGGGATCTGATGCAATCCCAGCGGAAGTCTACAAGCACGGTGAGTCCCAGCTGATGGCAGAACTCACAGCACTCTTCCAGGCGATGTGGCGCCAAGGACAAGTTCCTCAGGATTTCAAAGACGCGACCGTCGTCCATCTCTACAAACTGAAGGGGAACCGGCAACTCTGTGATAATCACAGAGGCATCTCGTTGCTCAACATCGCCGGGAAGATCTTCGCCCGTATCCTTCTCAATCGTCTGAACGGTCATCTAGAGGAGGGCCTGCTCCCGGAAAGACAATGTGGCTTCCGCCGACACCGCGGAACAACCGATATGATCTTTACCGCCCGCCAGCTACAAGAGAAGTGTCAGGAGATGTGAACTCACCTATACACTACATTCGTGGATCTAACGAAAGCCTTTGATACGGTGAATCGTGACGGACTGTGGAAAGTCATGTAGAAATCTATTTGTCCTGAGCGTTTCACGCACATGGTGCGTCAGCTTCATGACGGGATGTCGGCGCACGTCACTGACAACAGGATTGTATCCGAAGCATTCGCAGTGACCAACGGAGTGAAGCAGGGCTGCCTACTGGCCCCCACCCTCTTCAGTCTCATGTTCTTGGCTATGCTGATGGACGCCTACGGTTATGAGCAGCCTGGTATCCGCATCGCCTACAGAACTGACGGTCACCTTCTCAACAGTCGGTGTATGCAGGCTCCAACGCGCTTGTCTACGACTACAGTCCATGACTTGCTCTTCGCGGACGACTGCGCCCTTAACACCGTGACGGGGGAAGACATGCAAAGGAGCATGGACCTATTTGCCGAAGGCTGCGCCGATTTTGGATTAACAATCAGTACAGCCAAAACGGTTGTCATGCACCAGCCACCACCCAGCGTGGAATACTATGCTCCTCGAATCAATGTCAATGGTTCTCAACTCAAAAACCTGGAAACCTTTGCTTATCTCGGAGGCACGATGTCGCGCAACACGAGAATCGATGACGAGGTTGCCCAACGGATCTTCAAAGCTAGTCAGGCCTTCGGCCGGCTGCAGGCCTCCGTGTGGAATCGCAACGGTATTCACCTGAACATCTCAGCTGCCTCCGCAGAATACTGAAGCTGAGATGGCAAGACAGGATCCTGGACACGGAAGTCCTGGAGCGGACCGGAATCCTCAGCATCCATGCCATGCTGAGGCAAGTGCAACTGCGATGGAGCGGCCACCTGGTAAGAATGGCCGACGAGCGACTACCCAAACGACTTTTCTACTGAGATATCGCTACGGGTTCTCTCCGGCCGGGAGGTCAAAAACGACGCTACAAGGACACTTTGAAGAAATCGCTGAAGCAACTGCAAATCAACTCGGCAACCTGGGAAGACCTCGCCCAGGATAGACCGGCATGGAGAAGATCAGTGAAGACTGGTTCAGCAATCTATGAGGCCAACCGGATCGCCGCCGCCAAGGCCAAAAGAGCGGCACGAAAGTCAGCAGCGCCCCGGACCAACACCACCAATGCCCAGGCCCTGCCAACATGCTCGCGCTGTCAACGCATCTTCCGCGCGCGAATCGGCCTGGTTGGACATCTTCGGACGCAATGCACCAACAATCCGACAATTCCGATTTCTACGTCAAATTCTGTCAACCCTCCTTTTGACTCCCCCACCCTCACTCCTGGCATCAATTCCATTACTCCCACCATCCTAGAGACCACATCCATCTACTCATCGCCTGTTACCCCACCACCCCAACCACCACCGCCTTCGCCTTCACTACCACCACCACCACCACCATCAGCGATGGGGAATCTCTCCTAAGCTGTACTCAATGCGACCGCACATTCACCTCACGCATCGGCCTGGTCGGTCACTTGCGAATACATCGTTCAGAGACCAGTGAGCCTGTGCCCGGGAGCACCATCACACAGCAGAGATCGTCGCCTCCACTGCCCTCACTGTCCTCACGCATTCACTCATCGCATGAGCCTATTCGGTCACATGCACATCCATGACAGCGGAATTCAACACAATTCCGACAACACCGATACACCATGCACACCCTCCGCTCCTGCCATTCTTAGCGCCCCTGCCAACCTCACTACCATGAATGACATCCCCCAGCCTCTACCGATTTCTCCTGCCCACACTGCGCCCGCAACTTCAACTCACGCATTGGCCTGGTCGGTCACCTGCGAATCTATCGCACGGAGGCTGGTTAACCAGTGCCTGGGGCTCCGAAATACAGTCGACGCGCCCGCCTTCACTGCCCTCACTGCTCCCGCACATGCACACACCGCGTGGGCCTATTAGGACACATGCGCCTCCACGACAACCTCCGGTAAACCACCGGAGGCTAAGCTACATCAGCGTACACTACCTACACCAATAAATCGACAACACCCTCAAAATCACCATTTACCAGAGTATATCACGGTTTCCTAGAAACCGTGGCTGGGAAGTCTGCCAATCTGACGCTTCCACCAGACCACGCCGTCGGCTCAGTGTATGTGCTGTGTGTGTCGATTGGCTGACCAGTGGACTGGGAGTCAGACGGCGATGGCTGCTCCATATCCCCTGAGTTAGTGAATCCTGGTGTGTGTGTTATGGGGGCCAGGTCGTACTGTGGCGCGCGAAGACGGTTACGCCGATCCGTCAGCCAATGCGCCTACTTCCGCATCAGGCAACTGACTGGCTCAGACAGTGTCTGATGGTGGAGGTTGGGGAGAGAGTGAGGTTGAGAGCTCAGCGCATGTTCCTCACTATAAACAATCTGACGCGCTTAAAACTATCACGGTGCGATAAAAGCCGTGGCTTGGAAGGTTGCCAACTGACGGGATAACTCGGACCGCGTGGTCAGCCCAATGTGTGTTTTGTGTGGAGTGGCTGACTGGTGGACTGAGAGTCAGGCTGCAATGGCTCCTTCTTAATGTGGTCTTTATTGCACTCCCACTCTGTGGGATCCGAGCCAGGTGTGGTGGTACGCCCAGGGGCGGCTCTGGCCGCACCAGCCACCTGCGACCTCTCTCATCTCCGGTCTTCTTGCCTGTGTCGTGAGACCGGACTCAGGTGGGGGAGGAGAAGAGTGTGCGGTAACGTTAACCGCCGCGGTTGGAATGTTGACAACTGACAATCACACTCAGACCTCGCAGTTAGTCCAATGTGTGTTGTGTGGAGTGGCTGACTGGTGGTCTGATAGTCAGGCTGTGATGGCTCCTTCTTAACGTAACCTCTGGCTAGCTTACACATGTGAGATGTAAGCCGTTCAACCCCCTGTTGTGTGAAATCCTGGTTCTTGTGTTTGGGGGGCCAGGTCGTGTACGTAGTACACGTAGATGATGTCACCAGCAGCTGTGCTTGCTTTCCGCATCAGACAACTGACCGGCTCGGACAGTGGTCTGATTGCGGGGGTGGGAGAGAGTGAGGTCGATAGCTCAGCGTATTTTCCTCACTATAAACAATCTGACGCGCTTGAAACTATCACAGTGCGCTAAAATACGTGGCTTGGAAGGTTGCCAACTGACGGGATAACTCGAACCGTGTGGTCAGCCCAATGTGTGTTTTGTGTGGTGTGGCTGACTGGTGAACTGAGAGTCAGGTTGCAATGGCTCCTTCTTAATGTGACCTTTATGGCACTCCCACTCCGTGGGATCCGAGCCAGGTGTAGTGGCACGCCCAGGGCGGCTCCAAGCGCGCCAGCCACCTGCGCCCTCTTCCATATCCGGTCTTCTTGACTCTGTCTTGACACCGGGCTCCGGTGGGGGAGGAAGAGAGAGTGTGGTAGCTGCAGCGCAAGGCTACTATCACTTAAAACTAATTCACGCGCAAGTCACCGTCCCTGCACCACCTGGTGTGGAGCATACGGTGGACCTCGTCGAAATCGACGGTCGAACTGCCATATCCTGCCTCACCCAACTTAGGCTCGTTTTTAAGGCAGAGTCAAGCAGACCGGAGGTGGGATCGGGTGAAGAGGCTAAGACAGTTACACAGCTCGTCTACACGTGCGACACACGATATAGACCGCGCAGAATGGATCAAGTTTCTGCAAACAGAAAAGGGTGGTTCAGATCCCAATCAAGTGGGAGTGTCATAGAGGCCACTTTAAGAAGGAGCTACTGCAGCCTGACTCTACGTCCTGAGAGGAAGACCGAATTACTCAATCCGTTATAAGCCTTTCTAGCCACGGCTTTTAGTGCACTGTGAGAGATTGAAGCGGGTCAGCTTGTATATGGTGAGAAATGTGCACTGCGTGCCATGGGGGCGCACTGCCTGTATTCAACCTTATTTTCCTTTCCTCTCCCAGACATCAAGCAACTCTCCCAGCCCGGCAGCCATCTCATGCGGAGATTGGACGCAGGTGGCCGACAGAACTTCAGTAGTCTGTCTAGATATGCCACGCACGACCTGCCCTCAACTCAACACATCAGATTTTCACACAAAGCTGGCAATGCCTCCAAACTTGTATGCGTTCGAGTGTCATAGTATTCAACTAGTGAACCAGCAGGAGAGACGCCTTTTCCGAGCTTGTAGAGGATTTTGTGGGTCGGTCTCCTGCGTCGCGTATTTCGTAGGGGTGATGGAGATTTGTCTGTTGTGCTTTGTCACAAAATGCGTAAAATGGGCTGAGTAGAACGAGGCCGATGTCGTGGCCGTCATCTGGCCTATGGGGATCCTGAACTTTCTTCCAGACGGCGTGGTCTATTGCGATGCGTACCTTGAAGCCACGGCACGGTTGCTAGTAGGTAGTGCAGGTCTGTGTCGAACTTGTTCCGCACCTCGTAGTAGCTGGTCATTGGGGGAGCGTAAGTGAATTTGGTTCCCCGAAGAGGCAGGTGCACGATCGTGCGACCAGCGTTAATGCCCTGCGGCAGACAGGGCAGTCGTCCAACGATGCCGTTTCGAGTGGCAAAGGCCAACCGAACGTCGAGTCACTCTACTTTGGTCGGCCGCTCCAGGTGTAACCGGCACCCACCTCCAGCTGTTTTTTTCTAAAGAATTGGGTCTCGATGAGAGCACTGAGGTTCGCCAGATCTCGAGCGAATAAAGTATTCCTCTTTTCCAGCCAGTTGCTCCACAGACTATCTAAAAGAGAACGAACCTTTAAGGATTCCAGATTGAGAAGATTCACATTAGCAGCCTGTGGGATGGAGTAGATTGGATTTGGTTGATGATTCCGACTATGAGTCTAACCTCTATAAGCCACGATCAGTGTGGATCTCACGTGATCCTATTGTTTGTTAAGCGCACCTTGTCTAGGCACATCCCTGGCAGGCTGTTAAACAGTGCCACTCCCCAAATAGGGCATCCCAGGTGCCTGTCGAACTCCATTATGGGTCACTGTTTTGTTTGGCGGAAGAGCGACCCGGGTTATTCCTAGCAGAATACAGAATTGCATGTCGCTCTTTTCGTAGGGCATTTTAAGTAGAAGGAGGAGGAGTTAAGGGAAGGAAAACACGATACTCGGAGTATTTGGGCACACAAAACCGGATACGCTTATCTAGTTTAGCCCGCCGGTAGAAGCGATTACCAAGCGAGGTTTCGTAACCTCCTTCAGCCTGAAATTCCAGGCCTTTGCTCATCCTTTCAATCATTCCAGAAAATTGCGCAGGTAAACACTGCCCTACGTCCAGAGATTGGAGAAGATTCAGCGTGTTTTATTTCCATCAGTATATTTCACGATCTCGGTCATGGCATAGTGCGTGACACATATTACAATTTTACCTAAGGACCATTGTGCAGATAATTATGTTACTACGGGTGGATCTTTGGTGATATTGATAGTTATTATGATTTTGCCAAAATGGAAACCAGGCAAATATTGAAAACCTTTCAGTGTCTCGATATTATTGAGCAGATGAAAACACTGTTTTTGTCCGGGTATCCATGCTATCAGCTAGGCTTGTTATACGGCAGTCCAGGCAGTTTAAGCATTGATGTGAATTTTTTTAAACGTGAAAACGCTTTATTTTATACCTTCAGTCAGTCTTGTTTCATATCAAACCAGGTACGATATCGGATGTGCTACAGGAGGTCAGTAAGATGTACAAATTTGTCGTTTATGATGACAATATGTTGCTTCTGTACGAACGTTCGCTTAGGAATAGGGATTATTTGGTCCATGTTTTGGCACCCAGAGTGTGAAGACAGTAGAGGAAGAAACAAAGTTATCGTAAACATTGACAGGCACTTTTTAGCTCCTGTGATTACTTATCATTATCAGAAGGGAAACGTTTGCTTCGGATGACAATGTATAAGTGGTAGGATATGAAATTCGTCTAATGTGGCGTGAAACAGGAGATAAATATTGGCAGATTGAAAATATATGTTCGTAAAAAACAACACACGTGTTATGACAGATTCATTATCAGAACGTCCATGTTGCTAGCTGGTCCTTATAAAAGTGTATTTCCCTCACACCAACAGGAAGCTGAAGCCTTAAAGAAGCGTTTCGAGGCTCAGACACAAAGGCTGACGAGCACTCGCAGAGAGTGTCATCGACGACGTCTTCTTTTGCTGGCCCAACAGCAGCTCATGGATGCTGGGCCTCAGGCCTACCATCGATGTCCCCGTTGTCCCAAGGCCTTTATAAATGCCTCCTTCTTGAACGCGCATTTGCATAGGCGACACGCCGAGATCGTCAACGCTTTGGAACCCCTAACACAGGGGTTGGTTTCATCTCCCAGGGCTCAGCGTCAGGCCCTTGGACGAAACCAACTGGAGAGCAAGATCCGAGAGGAAGCAAGTGATTTGGTACGTTGGTCGGAAAGGCACTTACCCAATTCCCTTTTGGAGCTTCATTTATTTTATTTTCTCTATTTTTACTTTTTAGGCCTTCCTCAGATTTATTAGTTCAAGGCTTCCACTACATACTTATTTTAAAACTTCTATTGATATGCTCCTTAGTTTATTCGTCATTTTTAATAAGTCTCCTCGCTTCAACTTTTGAACCTTTTAAACAGTCCATTTCCTCACGTCTTCTCTGCATGTCACCATCTGCGTTCTCTTTCTTTTGCCAAAGGCCTCAGTGGCAGTCGTAGCTTGTTTAACTGTGTTAAAACTCCTTTGTTGTCCTTGCCTCTTCTGCATAATTAGCCATATTTTTCATCGTTTAATGTTTCCTTATTTACCTTTACGTTTCTCCTTATATTTCACTTGAACCTATTTGAACCGCCTTATGCTCGTCTATTCTGTCCATTATGTGTGCTCTAAACACTCTTTGATTGAGTAGAGTTATGAATCGAATCATGTGTAGCACGCGCAGATGGATCATCTAGCTTTGTCAGTCACCGCACCAAAGCTGCCCTCATTTGTCGGATCTGTTAGGACGTTGAAACGCTGTGGATACTTTATGTCTTCGGTGTTTTGCACTATAAACAGATTTAAGTGCATGTCGCGGGTGCGCGCACCTCCGAGAAACAGTAGTGGATCATGTCACCTGCGACGCTCGACTATTATATGCCTCACGAGTTTTGCCCTACCTCCGGCATTCAACCCCTTTGCTCGGACAAGTTCCAGACATCAGTTTAAAGTACATCGTTATTTCCTTCCCTCAGTTTCCTCCTGCATCTTTTTATTCTTATGCATCTTGTGCTTATCGGTACGTGACCTATAATATAACTTCTCATTTCTTACACCTTTCATTGTCAACTCCACCCGTCTCTGTACTTCTGTTAATTTTCATTTAAAGAATTAGATTTGCAAAATGGTTGCCTTCCTTCCTGTCCATCCTCTTTACTTTTTCTATCTATTCACAGTTTTATAATGGTTTTCCTTTTATCTTTCTTGTATGCCCCCTCTGCTTTAACTCTTTCCTAACTATCATTTCTTATCTAAATTTTACCAAATTCCATCAGTTTTACTCTTTGGCTTCTTGCATTTTGGTCGTTTCTCTTTTCCATGTTTTTTTTATTATTTATCTTCTCGCATGGATGTTTTCTTTTTTTCGTGTGATTGGCTGCTCTTTCTTAACAGTGTTCATGTCCTCTGTCCACTTTCTACAGACTCCGAACCTAGAACATCAGCTTCGTGAGGTGCTAGACCAGCTCAAGTCCCAAAAGCAACCCCCACAGACAGAGACTGTGGTCTCCGAGTGGCAACCTGTGGTGGTCACCCCTCCGCGGGCCGCTTCCTCCCCGCCACCCATGTGGAAGGAACGGGTCGATCTTCTGGAACAAGAACTGCAAAAGGAACGCGAATGGTTTCGGGAGGCCGAGGAACGCAATCGCATATGGCAAGCAGCTGTTGCAGACCAGCATAAGGTAGGTCTTCGCCATCCTGTAGCCGACTCCTTAGAAGTCCTCAGAGTAAACGGCTAGAATTCTCCGTTTGTGAACACCGTCTGAGACTGTGCTGAGACAGTGACGAACTCGTGTTCAGTCATCGTAACTTGAGGCACCGTTACGTGCATTTGCTTGACGGGACTTTCTGTAGAATCCTTATTTTAGTCCTATACTATAGTTAATTTTGCTGTGGGAGCTGGCCTTGAGATATGGCGCCAACGCCCTCCTCGCATCCTTTACAATGCATTAGAAGGTTTGAGTGTCTCCTAAACGGACCGCGTGGTAAACGTGCTGGACCAACACGGGGGCCATATTAGGGTATGGCATGTATGCTTCGGGTTGAGCTCCCATAACAAATGCCGAACATAGGGGGGGCGTGGTGGCACGCGTAGGTGCAGGCTCACGCAGCACCAGCAACTTTTGCCATTTATGGCACTCTTACTCTCTGAGATCTGGTTGAGGCGTGGCGGCATGATCAGGAGCGTCTCAAACCGCGCCAGCCACCTGCCCCTAACCCCGTCTCCGGTCTTCTCAACTCTCTTGACACCAGGCACAGGTGGGTTAGGGAAATGAGAATGCGGTATTTGCAACGCAAGTCACTGTCCCTGCACCATTATGCTGTGGTGACTTTGTACGGAATGAGTAAACATCGCTTGTATTTCTTCTGGATTTTGAAAGGGGGTCTTTTTATATAATAATATCGATAGCTTTTCTTGTGAAAATAGGACTGATATTACAGTCAGCATCGTTTTGGGTAGCAAGTTCAACAATCGAACTGTTTGTTATCTGAAGAAAAAAATCCGTTGGAACTCTAGTGTACTATAATATTTTACCCTGTGCAGATAATCTGTCAGGTGACTTGTGACTGAGGGCTCAACGAAGTCCTCTTGTTTAAGCAAGTAACCATAACCCCGTAGAATTCAAAATTACCTAAGCAAACCAAAGTCTAACTGTACTTCTAGTCTCTATTATCAATTTTTTGATAATTCTGTGAATTCAAAAACTCTTTTTGTTCCAAATGACAGAGCAATAAAAATATAGACTTAATGATATGACATCGATCTATTTTTGGTCTTTGCAACCATCAGCATGTATCATCAGCTGGTGCAACATCTGAGGTTAGGTATGACTGGCTGATGAGGGCTAATAAGGCAGAAATAGCCCCTGCAGTCCCCTTTCTGTGTCAGTCATGTTCTTCAGCCTATAATACTAGCCGCTATGCGGCTGCTGGTAGAAATCGAGAGTGAGCCTCAGGGCAGTACGACAGGAATGAGTCCCATAACCAATCGGTAAGCGCACAACTAACGTGTTTTTAGTATTTCCAAACCCAGCAACATTCTCATATTCATTACAAGCACCCTTGGTCCCAATAAATTTACCATGCTTTCTCAGGAAGAGTCTGTTCTACTTAACACTACTTAACACCTTACTCAGAAACCGCGCAGGTGAAATGCCTTAAAAGAAAGAACTGATACTCATTAGACGAAAATAATGCATTTGGCTTCCACTACGCTTACATGGTTATGCTGCAAAGTCTGTTTAATTTCATGAAATTCAGAGTGCATATCTTATCTATTTAAATTGTACCACCCCCGAAACTTTCCTACACTACTGTAATGACTGGGATAGTAGATATCACAAAGATGAACGCACACATGTATCGCATAAAACGATACAATGATAAAACTCGGAATAAGGAAATAGTTCAATGACAACTGGATGTTAAACAACACAATAATTGGAAGGTCAAGACTGTCAATGGGGATATTAATAAGAAGGTCACTGGGAACGCCACCGACTGCATTGCTGTCAGGATTATGCTGGCCCCCGGATGTGTTCGCGGGCCTAGATCTGAACTTTGAAAGAGAAAATAGAGTTATTTGGAGGGGGTATGTCTACCCTAGAAGGACCAGTGTCATGGTAGCAGAACTACAGAAACCTATTGATAGGTTACCGTAAAACAAATAGGGCGAAAATCTACTAGGTAGCTTTCTAAATGACAGTAGAAAACCTAAATCACAAAAAGAGCAAAATTTACCGAAGATAAATAATCACTTCCAGGAAGGATTTATTTCAAACCTTTTGGGCTTATATAATGTTCTTTTATAGCAAAACGCATAGAAGCAAAAAGTTTCGTTCTATAATATAAAATAGCATAAGATAATTCTTGGATATGCGGCAACCTCCGATTTCATCCAAATTCTGGCTGTTTTCCTTCAATAAAGGAAATTGAAAATGTAGTGTTCTTTAGTACAATGCATTCTGAGCCTCAAATCTACCCAAAAATCAAAAAATAACAAGATCAGATATACGCTAAACTCTCCACTTAAATTTTGATACGACATTGCATGAGTTAGGCCATGTAGTGTAGCACTGCTTCACTTCGTTATCCTCCCTTATTGACAGGCTGATATTGAGGCAATGCGCTCTATGTTTGAGATGGAGCTACGAAATCTGCGGGAACAAAACTGCCAGGCTCAAAAGGACCTCTTTCAGCTCACTGTACACAAAGGTTAGCCTAATGGTTTGCCTTGGCTCTGCTAAGTGTAAGGCAGTATCCTAAACACAGGAAATGCGTTTCTTTTTCCCATTTACCGCTCAGTACCAGGATCAATGTTTTCCGAGTATATAATATTTCGTCATGTATTTAGCTTAAGCAGCTATTCTCTAGGACATTCAACTGAGCTCTACTGAATGTGGAGCTGCGAGTACTTTCTACCCGTTCATTTCTTCGCCATGGATTCCCGTATGCAACTTTTCCTATAAGGAGGGAGGTTTGTAAAATTTTAACGTGGGCAAAGAGGGACTGCTATCGTTATCTGAATTTAAATCCGAATGATTTGGCCCAATTTCCTATCAATAACCTGTTCGCGCGCTTAGGCATTTGCCAGAATTACCTCAAGGATTAGAACGTTGGACTTCTGATCAACAGGTCACGGGTTCGAGCTTCGGGTGGTGTACCACCTGAGTTGGGCATGACTGGCCAATGACGGCGAATGAACCAGAGATGGCCATTCCAGTCTCTCTTGTCTTTGTCGGCATTTTTCATTTGCCTTTACTACTAGAAGCTGTGCGGCTGCTGGTGGGGCTCGAGAGCGAGCCCCAAGGCAGAGCGAAACGAGTGAGCCCGTCAGCGATCGGTGAGCGTTCGTGAACAAAGTACCTAAAGAACGTTTTAAGAGAGGGCCCAGGGCAGAATTTTGAAACTTTTGCTAAAAAATTAATGTCGGCATTCTTCCTCTTGAAATAACTATGTTAGACTTGCACCTGTTGGGTTGGTAGTAGACCTTGGCTGAAATTACTCACAGCCGCGTCATGCTGTCTCTGATTCGCGACAAAGTGTTTATGTTCTAACTGTTCCTGAAGAAATGTCAGCTTATGTAACTGAGATACATCTTTACGATTTACATCTTGCAGACCGACTATGTAGCAGTGTCGAAGCTTATTTATATCCAATTTACCTTCCCAAATTATATAATTATATATTCAGGCTCCTTATTGGACTGTTGCGTAATATTTCCGGTGAGCGGTTTTTGTGAGTCACTTATTTCCTATGACTACCAGAGGTATCACGGTCGTTTATGATACAGTGAAGCAGCAATTTATGGCATGTGACCACTTACTTTTTTTTAAATTGCACTTTTAATTTTACTTTAGGCCCTTCCAACTTTGGTGACCTTGTTGATGATCCGATTGATCAAGTAAGTGCCCATGCTACTTTGCCAAATCCTAATTTTTAGAATATTAAGGTAGCTGGTTTTTTACTCTCTAAGCCCATGACAGATGTCAGCTACTAGGTTAGTGTTTCATAAAGCTCGGCCTCTCATTCGTGGACCTAATGCTCAGCCCAGTCATAACAGTTTACTGAATGTGAAAGGAAACTTAAAATAAAATGTGTGAAATCTTTCTGAATAATTTATTTGGTCCTCTTGTTCGCTTTTTAGCAACCAATGCACGAAGTTTGCCCCAAGGTAATGTCTTCAAGCACAAGCGTTTGTATATATGTATTTTATACTTTTCCAATGCGTATTTGATGCTGGGATCATGGTAGTAATTGAGCAGAAGCAGAGCTGGATTCTTGACCAAGAGTTTCATTTGTCCTACTTGAACCAGACCCCAAACAAAATAGGGAGGAGTAGAGAGTTCTGAAGTCAGAGATGAGAGTTGTTGTACAATTGCATACTTACAGAATGACAGATCACGTCCGTTTCAAATAACACGAAGCACTTAGTGTAAATTTTCGTGAGAATTTTCTTTAGTTTTTAAAATTGTTATTACACTTGATCTCAATGCGCAGTGTTTGCTGAAAATACGATGAAATCTGTGTTCATGAGAATCTCCACTAATTATATACTGAAAGACTTTATGATTAGATGCAGGTTCAATCGCTTATTCAGTGTTACACAGACAGATAATGTTCCATGCATAAGAGTGAACACTTGCGTATGAAACCAGCAATTTAGTCCCATCACTGTCTCCATCTATCTTTGGACAGACAGGCTAACTGTTGCACGTCGTTCTATTTGTTTTAAGATAAACCCAACATTCCTTAGATTATAACATCTCTGTGGTTAATATAAGGAATCGCCTTGGCCCTAGACGGTCAGAAAACTCAATTGCAATAGAATGAACGTGGACCCAAATTCACCATTTCGTCATCGTGAACAAAATTTTTTGGTCAAAAATTGTAAAAATGGATTTATAAATTAGTTACTAAGCTCTAACCAATTTTCATTTTCCACGCCAGAATGCGTCCTTCTTATTCATTAAAGCGTGTACGTCTTTTTGGATGCGCTCACCTAAATCACTGTTGAATTTGCAAATTATATCACAGTTCGTCAGGCGTGCTACGAATTCTTCTAGTCCTGTTCGACACAGTCGGTCTTCTGCGTCAGATGTCATACCAGTGGCCAGTGGCGTGGTCAATGCCAATAATGCCGAACAGACCATGAGCTGGTCATCTGCCCAAGGTTTATCGCCAGGCCATCCTCCAGGTGGGCTCAGGCTGAGAAATGAAGAGACCGAACTCCACTATAGTAGTCCGTCTGTCACCACGGTCACTAGTTGCACCAACACTAGCCCCGTACGTCAGATCCCGGTGAACCCAGAGCCTGCTGCCCCCACAGCAGCCACGGCGACCAAGACGATGGAAACCGCAAAGGAAGGTTATTACAAGCCACGACGCAAGTCAACCAAGCGAACTACTAGCGAACAGAAAATCTGTCAGGACGTCTCTGTTCAGGCAGCCTTAGAAATATCGAAATTACACTCAACTTACGGTACCAGCACAATCACTCAGGACTTCCGCAACAGAGGTATAATTGTCGAGGGCTTGATTGTGCGTACTGAAGATGAGGAAGAGGCAGAGTTGGAAGCTGAGGGCAGCCGCAGCATCCACGTGATACCCTGCGGACCCCTGAACTTACATCCCAATGCTTCGGTAGTGGATTTGTTTACTGAGTTTTACTGGGTTCATTTATACAATGTTGCCTTTGATTCGTTTATTGTTGCTGGTTGATCAGAGGGATGATGGCTTCTGAAGCATCGACGTCTCAGTGCCATTTAGTGCCTTCTGCTTCTGTCTACTTTCCATCCAGCCTAAGCTCAGCAGAGCGCACGATGCCCTGGCTGACAGCCTGGCTGAACTGTCAACACTCGCGGCCGTGCGACACGTGCAGATAGTAGATGACTTCAGCTCGATACAAGAATCCATTTCCACTCGACCACCACGGACATCGCAGTCACCGCCGTCTCGGCTTGTTGCCCCATCCACGCCGGAATCATATCAGCCAATCTCGATAGAGAGCAAAATGCCGACCCTGCGTAGTCGCCAGAGCGATGAACTGAAACCTAGGGTGAACTTCGAACATAGGCCCCCTGCTGTATCCAGTAAGTTAGTTGTTTTTTGCTAAATTTTCCTGCCATCCAGTGTACCAGAGACAACGCATGTAAACCTAGGTCAACGAAACGGGCAAGTAAAGTGGATGGCCATGCATAAATCCGGAAACGTTAACACCATTCCTCTAACCTGATGCTTGATCTACTGAAACCTAGTCTTGGTCATCTCGTACTCCCCAACCCCGGCGGCGCTGGCATCCCGAAACAAGCAGAGATTCAAGCAGGTAGTTGGCGAGCAAGTGACTGCGCCTGATCTTGTCTCCAGCTGACTTGATTCCACCTGATTTAAATTATTCTCGGTACATGCTGGAAGATGCTGGGGCTGATTCTGTGTGACTTTTCCCACTTTTATAAATCCGACCCACTTTTAGATTATCATGGCAAAGTACATGTCGTGGTTTGGAAGTTCGTCAAGTCACGGAATACATCGGTCGTCAGGGCTGATGGTCATTCTGAAATGACTCCCTCTTAATATGAGCCCAGGTCAAGACGCGTTGATATGTGCTCCGAGCTAAGTGGGGGGTAAAGATATTATATGGATAGAAGCTAATAGGCAAATACCAGGAGGTAGTTTGGTAAAAGAAGAAAAACAAGAACAAGAACACGAAAAAGAAGAAGATGCGACTACATTTTATTCTTCTGAAATGTATTGTCCTTTCCCTGGAGTTTCATTCTATAGTGTACAAAGGATGACTGGACATATAACAGCTAAACTTTTCAATCTGTTAAAGAGTATTGGTTGAATGTGATGGTTATGCTGAAAATGTATTCCTTGTTCGCATTAAATGTGGGAATTTTCGGCGGACAGTATGTCTCAAGAGTCGATAACGCGTACCTCTTTCTCTAGTGGTCCATCGGCAAAGATTCAATCTTTTGTTAAAAAGGTGATTGTTTGCAAAGTAATCTTTCTGCAAAAGATTCATATTTCTCTCCCTCTTACTCCTAGCCTTACGTTTAACAGAGTATTCATCCTTGTGTAACGGCACAGTTAGGCCAGCATACCCGTCTGCATGACGCGCAATAGACGTATAAGATTCTGTCTGCCTAAGTACCAGTTATTTATGAATTTTCCCAACTTTTAAAATTATTAATCCCCAGGCCATTATAATGTTCTCCCGGGCAGGAGTGCGAACCTCCCAATATAGGATCGAGTGTCTGGCACTTGACCTACTTGGAGGTTAACGTTCGTTCTTCATAATTCACAATCCCCCTTTTCCTCACCTACATAGCGAGCCGAGCGTCGTCTCGGCTACGATTCTGCCAGGCAATAAAACAAGCTTTGCAGGCCCAGAAGATGGATAGTGGTGGAAATTAAACTTGACGCATTTCTGGAGTTAAGTAGGCAACAAACATTTTTTTATTTTTCGGAGTATTGATACTATAAATGCACATGTCCGAACGAACTTTTTATGGCTTGTGAATTTGTATTTATAATAGCCTTCAAAATAAGAAAAAGGCAAATTAATTATTTGCAGGACTATAACTGGTTTGCTTGACCTTTTCGTAGATGTAGCTGGCAGAGGGGTTACTTTCAGTTACCCATTGAATGATGTGACTCCTTCATAAGCATAGTTGGCTTGCGATTAAGGTACCAAGAATCCTAACATATTAGTCGCTAGAGAGGTTGCCAGAAGTTTACTTAATAAAGTCAGGGTTCAGTACACGGTTTGTCTTTCATCAAATGTTTGTACGTTCATAGTTTTACTTTTTCTATTTCACACCCGTGGAATAGCACCAATCTGAGAGATCGGGTTGGTGACGAGGTAAGATTATCATGAACTTCATAAAGACTGGTTCCTATCTTCATTATTCTCCTTTGTGCTGCAGATGTGGAGTTGCGCCTGGAACCCACTGGAAATGTGATCCCATACAACTTAATTTTGAATCAGCTGCGATCAGACCCAGAAGCACTGAAGCGGTTGCGCAGTGAAGTTGAAATGCTTCTTTCAGAACAGCTCGTCGACCATGAAATCGATCCACAGGCTAGTGGTATTTCAAACGAAGAGTTAAAAGGACGATTGGATGCACTGAAGCGTGAAAGAGAGCATCTTACCCGAAAGCATCCTAATTTCGCTGAAATACGAGCGGTATGACTCGCTACCTTCTTTCTTTAATTTAACTCAATGATATCCTGTCCTACATTGCTTTGAGTACATAGCATCAAATAAGTAGGAATTTAAAATTTCACACGAAACCTATTCAAATATTTACATCCTTAAACATCCTTAAAAACGGCAGGCACATTCTGACGTTCTGCATAAAATATGAACGATTTCATACGTCGAAACCAGATGATGATATGGTTCCTGAGCATCACTCTCTCAAGCTACCGTAGCGTACAGCTAATCATATATTAAACTAATGAGAAGCTTGTCCATGGATTAGAATAAAGCTTCATGCACTACTTTTTGCTAGTGTAATTGTCTCAGGTGCGTTTTTGCCAACCTGCCCCAGCTGGCTGGAAAAAAGACTAGGGGTTTGTTTCGGTATTATTCATATACTTTCGGTGGTGAAACTCAACTTTGCACTTCGCCTGAAAGCAGAAAGCCAGCATAAATTAATTTTTTTGAGATCGGATTCCTTAGGTCCAAAGCCAATTTCTTCATGTTCCGGCGGAACTTGGTCAGCGTGCAGAGACTAACTGCGCACTGCTCACACTTACCAGGGGTTAAGCTATCTAGCCAGTGGCTGATTTTACAAGCCAATACAAGATAAAAAATTGGTTACTGTGCCAAGACAAAGCGTTACAAACAACTCTGAAGTACTCACACTTTGTCATGTTAAATTTACTGAAAGTTTATGACCTGTGCAGGAACGGGGTCTTAAATGCTTGTTCTGGGTGAAGGCTTGCATACATCATAACGAACGTGGGAAAAGAAAATGAGTTCAAGCTCGAGTCTTCCAACCTGCCAAGTGTTCGGCGGTCGGAGGTTCCGCTATCTTAGTTAAGCTGTGCTAACTAGGGTACCGTTCAACTTCACCTCAAAATCCGCGTAGCAACCAGAGCAGACACCCGCATGCAATGAGCGTCCACGTACATGTGGGTTACAGATCGCTGGACTGCGTCTGCTCTCAACCAACTGACTTCAGCTCATATATCAGACTTTTCAGCCTAATGTGGACATTGTTTGGTGATGAAGGCTAATAAAGCATAACTTGTTAAACAAGTCTCCGCACTTTGATGGCATACGCCTTTCGATAGCATTCGGATGATTGTTTTCCTTCCATAGCTAAAGGAGCGGTTTTGATTCAAAGCAGTGGTCGCCCAATGTCGAAATGAATCTCCAGATGAACCATTTTGATAATGGGTAGAGAGCCCAGCTCCGAGGACAGTCAATGCTTCGAGGAAGCTAAACTCCTGATAATCACAAAATTGATCTCCGAAATTTAAAACAATTAGAATCAGTTCACCGAGAACGGAGGTTAACGTCAGGATTCATATTACGCGAATATGGAACCATAAAGGGACACCGGCTACATATTAAAGATCGCATTAAGTAGGACGATGGATATTGGTATGCGTGGAAAAGCGGATGATGTTGTTTACAAAACAGCTGAAGCATCAAGCTCCAGCAGGTAGTTGAGAAGGAGATCAGATCAAAGGGTTGCGAATCTGATACGCCTACTTTGTCGGATTCAAGCTTGAACACATCCAGAAAGAAAGCAGCGAGTAAGGCTGACAAACGCATAGGGGACAACGTTGGCACGCAATAAAATTCCCACTAAAATTCGTAGCTTCCGAATTCCTCTTGATGTTCGCACGTAATGTAATGACGGTCTGGTTGTCCACACCGAGTCGTTCCTGCTCGCTAGCTCATCTTTGACGTTCTTACTGAGCGTGATAAAGAGTGAAAAATTTGTGTCACCAGAAGGTCATTGGGTGCGGCGTTCACTCATGCGCTCCTCACCTAACTACCAACTCTGTCCGAGCAATACCTGCAGGTTGCATATGGAGGAGGGAGATCGGTGCGTTTGCTAATGAAATGACAGCCAAAGATACACTGGGTCGAACCACTTGGGATTCCTGTAGTTGCCACCTCTAGCGAGGATCACGACCACGTTATCCTGTCCACGGATAGGAGGCGTTCCGCCGTCGTAATGAACAAACAAGTTAGATAAAAATGTGCAGGACGATCCTCACGCGACTAAACCACCTAAAATGCCCACACAAAATAAATGCGACGATTTGGGAATGAAGAATTTAAGTACGATTGGGCTGATCTACTGGCGTATTGTGCGAACCCAAGGAATGTTTTACCCTTCCAAAGATGACTTAATCATATGCTGTCTTCCTTGGCCTTCAACGTACGGACTGAAAAGAGGGTTGTTCCGCAGTCTCCAATTTCAGCTTACTGATAAGAACATCTCAGTCAGTTCTCAAACCCACATTTTCCAGCACAGATCTATCGACCTAGGCCCTGATATCTTTCGGTTTTATGTCACGATTTACTCCTCTTCTGTTTCCATTTTTCAACATAGCATCGTGCTACTGATTGCAGGCAAGGCACGAATAATGGTCGTAATTAGTCAAACTGACTCTCAAGAGAAAGCACAAGCCTTCCTTTGCGGCAGGCAGTCCTACACATCTGCATCGCCGGCACAACCACCTGAACCATCTTACTGTTTCATTCAATCACACACATGCAACCTCTAATAATAGTTTACATCAACTGAAGCCAACGGACAGGACACAGGATAGATGCTAGAGTTTACTCAAAGCCGATAAAACCAGCATCTCAGTGCAGCCCGTTTTTATTTCAAAGGTAACGTCGCTTGGTATAGGAAACCAATCTTTAAATTGTTCCGAACCGACTCGCCAATTCCGGCACACTCAGCTCCACTGTTTCTCGTTAACTTATGGGGACGAACGGTTTTGTGTAATGCAGTCATTTTTTCTTTCCTCATGACATCCCTGTTCATTTCCTTCTCTCTCGACCTACCAAGAATGTCTGGAAGAGAGATAAGACGAGAGAAATAAACTACTCAAGATAGAGCATTGTACGTGATTTGTGTGGGTTCTGCTAGAGGATGCTCTTTGAATTTAGTTCGAAGCTCTCAAAGAGTCAATCTGTTTGCCGAATTAGTTTTACAGGTGTTAGAGCGAATTGTTTTCATTCCCAGTGAACCTGTGTTTGAGCCCTTTCATATCGACGAAGAATTCATACTAATCAAATGAAATATGTGTGATTAGATGAGACTTTAGATATGAAGTGAATGCTATTGGTCTTTCAGTGCTCCGAGGGCGTGACGATATGTATATATAAACTCCATTCGACTAAAGGGACTGTTTGATCTTCAGCTAACGCAAATGGCTGCAATTCCATAGTCTCGTTTATTTCTTATAAGTGCTCCTTTATTTTGCCTTTAGTCTATTGCTCAGCAGGTCGACCGAATGGCTCGAATTGCTTTGCATTCAAAACGTGACCGCGACCATCATGGAAAGCCGGTACCCACAGCTAATCAGTCAAAGAAACCCCGTATGAGCGCCAGCACTCCCAATAGCAGCACCTTAGCTATCGCTGAGGAGGAAGCGAAAAATGACGTCACTCAGACCTCTTCTCCCCAGCCGAAACAGCCTTCAAGTTCGCCCCACACGTCCATAGTCGGAACGTCCCAGTTGCGGACCGACCACCCGCATCGAGACAGTAGCACGGGTACTATATCGATGGATCGTGTGGTCGCCCGAAGAGGCGTGATAAACGGACTGAACGAGAGCATGCATACGCAGTCAACTTTCTCACTCTTTGAGGAGGTTTCTGAGCACCCTAATGGCTCACGGAGCGAAAGGTAAATGGCTATCTGTAACTAGTGAATTTCGTCAGCCATTTCAGCAATTTATAACCCAGCTAAATGCTCGGCCTCTCTCTTTTTTCCGTGTCCGTGTAGCGCTCAGGCTCCATTATATTATTAACTCTCGCAATTCGAGTTGTGAGTCGAGTGTCAGCCTGACCCGTCTAGTGTTATGTCGGGCTTATAGACTGGTGGCGTGCTCAGTCAACAGGATAATTACAATAATAATAAGACCAATGATTTTGTAAATTTCTTAAAATCCCTTACCTATGAGTATTTTCTCATCTGTACATTAAAATAATCCTTAGAAAAAATCATTGGCTTGAGCATATTCCACAGAAATCTATGAGAAGTCAGGTCGTTTATCAGGTAGAGTACTCATCAAAAGCTCTGCTTTCGCGGACCAGTGACCTGCAAGGGGTGTATCTGAATAGTTATGTGTAAAACAACGAAGAACGACAAGATGGCCTCCCTCCTTGGGAGCAGAACTTTTAATGTACTGCGCAGTGTTAGCAAAAATCATCCTTTTGACAGATACCTGAGAACAACTAGTCAACCGGGCATTGAAGAGATCAGTCTGGAGGGTGAGGAGATGGGCGTTGACGTTGGTGAGCCGTCAGCAAAACGTCGCTTTAGTACTGGCCATGGTGACCGCCATCTTTCTCAGGATGCACCGAAGGTCGTGAAGCACGAGGAGGCTGCCCTGCCAACTAGCACTGCGCCTTGCACGATAACTGTTCTGCAATCAGCTGCAAAGTCAGATTCAGCACAACCTGCTTTGGCTAAAGCTACCACGCTAGAAAGCAGCGAAGAGTGGGACAGTGCATCGGACGAAGAAAATAAGGCTGGGTACGATGTATTTACCTGAATTCGCCTACTTTTCAAATTTTATTTGGGTTATCCTGTTTTGCCTTCCTAACTGTCATTTTAAAATCCTGATTTATAGAAAACAGCTGAAGGGAGTCGTCCTCGCTGTTAAGACCATATGACCCACCACTTTAAGTACATTCATAGTTTTCTGTTTTTCCAGTAGCAGATTGTGTGAACAACGTCAACAGACATTTCTTTTGTTTCATCAAAAAACTGTTTGATATGTCAATCACTCATTTTTTCTTCCTCTCTAGACCCCAAACTAGTTTTGTGTCCAAACGAGGCGCTCCCTCGTTAGAAGCGAAAACGCGATCAAAGTCACCGCTTGAGGATTTAGTAGTCGACGATCTCACCAATTTACTGGATGACCTAGAAAACACAAATGAAACTCAAATAAAAAAGACGGATCAAACCCCAAAAGTTCGTAGCTCTTCTTTGCCTGGACCGAGTCGACCACCATTTGGTCGAAATAATAACTTCAAACGAGGTAAAGATTTCGTGGCCTTTTACTCTATATTTTTCCAGTTTTACTCTTAACAGTTCCTTTCTTTTAGTGGTATCAACATTAACGAAGATTTATTAAACTTCTCGGATGGGAATTAAAATATAAATTTATACTCATTTGAAACAAATACTTTAAAAGACAATGGAAACGGCTGACCATTTTGGCCTCTTTACCGTCGTCAGTCGACCACATTCCAAGCCAAGGTTCGGATAAACTGGGATTTGTATACGGATTTTTGCTCATTGAGCGTTCTGTCATATAGCCATTGGCCTGTCATTCTATGATTTGCGATCGGAAAAGTTAGCTACGGCGAAAGTGCGTCCATTGATCAGGTAACGCGACATGCTTGGCTTGTCTCACCTTTGAGTCCGATCTAGAGCTTTCGCAGACAGTCACATTAGAACAAGTACTATTGTAAAACGACCCTTCTAAACTAATCAATACTCAACAGAATTTTCTGAACGGGTGTGCATAGGTCATTTTTTTCGAAATGAGTAGTAAAAAAACCTGTTTTTGTATTTTCCTTCAAACATTTCTGACTACCTTAGGCTGTCTTACTTAGAAAAAGAAATATGCATAGTCAGCGTTTTTTATTCAGTTGTTATACCCTGTTTTATTCAGTTTACCTATTTTTAAAACAAATGGCTATTACGAACACGACTAATCAGCCTGATATTTGCAAACTCACAGCTTCTTAAAAAATATTAAAGTTGCACAAGTTTTTATTTAAAAGGTATCCTATGCGCTGCAGAGACCTGACCCTGTAAGCCTGCACGTGATTATTCGCAACGCTTGTCCTTGTCACTCTTACTGCGGCAAAATATTATGAATTGCAGCTTTTCCGATGACCTTATTTTACAATCCAGGTTGCTAAAGTTGCGCGAATGTTCCTATCTAATAAAATGAAAATTTTTTAAGCATCGTAGAACGCACTTACCCTCTGAAAGAAGTTACAAAAACATAAGAAATGCATATATTCTCATTCAAGGAAACGCTTTGTTATGAAACTGCTCTAATTATCTCCATGTGCGAAGAAGCCCGTACCTTACACAATGTGTCTACCTTTGTACTAACCGTCGCGCAATAATCTTCAAAAAAATTTACTACTTACATTGACCTCTTTATCTTAGCAATATCAACCAAAACGTCAGGATATATATATATATATATATATACATATATATATATATATATAACACATATTACTTGACCTAACTCATGCAATATCATGACCGAAATACGAATAACAAGTTAAGCATATATTTGGTCTTCTTATTTTGGTTTGTTGAGGGGATTTAAGGCTCACAAAGCCTCTAACTAAAGACAACTGTATTTGCAATCTTGTATGGTGAGGGAAAACAGGTATAAATTGGGCGAAATTATTTTGTACCACACCGAGATTTGGGATCGCAAAAACATACGTATATGATACTGTGGAGATGCACGGCCACTAAAGCTACGTAAAATTCGAAGTATCTGGCAAGATACTTATGGGTATCATATAATTTCACCTAATGCGTAATCTAGAAACGGAACGGGCAGAAGATTAGCATTTTCCACAAAATCTTATCATATATTCAGCCACTCTGCGGAGTATTTGCAAGCCAAGAACGGGGACCAAAAGTTAACAAATAGGGCAAAAAAATTATCACTTATTTCCAGAAAAGTCAGAAAAACGGTCAAACTTCCGCATATTTACCTTAACGATCTACGAAAAAGGTAAAGTATGCAGGCGTTCATCAGCAAACATTTTTATAATTAAAGAAATTTTAAAATAAATAAATTTCAGTAAAAAGTTTTTAAACTGACCTTGGGCATCTTAATTATCGACTTTTGTTTTGCATGTTCATTTTTATCAGCAGTTAATTTTGCAGTTTGGGTGAGCCTACACATATGACCCAAACAACCAGTTGAATGCTAGTGAATATCCAAAAACTCACTACTTAGGTAAATGCTTTAAAGAACTATCTTTTTTAAAGGTTTTGATGAAACCATAAAATAGGATTAAATTTATGGCCAATCGCTTGAAACCCCTGAAAATCGTGAACTATTCTCGGGTATTTCAAGGACGACCTGAGAATAATTGCATTTTAATACCAGCACTACTTATAAAGACATAAGGCAATAGAAAGTTCCTCTTAATATGCACAAAATTGTATGCTTGTTATTTCACCTTATAATTTGAATTGCATTTATTAATCACAGATACAACGATTTTTCACGTTTCCAAAAATTGTCATTTTTTAAAAAAATTGGTATTTATAAACAAATGAATATTACTTTGCCTATTTCCTTTACGTTTGAATTAGTTTAGGTTGTTCATGAATATTTCAAAGCATTGGTACATGCGTTGGTGCCGGTTTGCGAATGATTATCAGGCTTTCGTAACTTTTGGCAATTGTTATGAATTAGGTAGAAAGCTCATTAAGAGTGCTACAGGCCAAATGCAGACAGCTGTTTCATCATCGTTAACATGGTTTGCCGGCTGACGGTGAATCCCGGTTTCTCGCCAGTGCCAATCACAAACGGTATCAGAATTATTGTCTTTATCTCAGAAACTTTCCTTATTTATGAAATAATGAGCCAGATTTGCGGTAAGGATAAACTATATGGGCCCCTAGACTGGATATGAAAACAGGAACCGCCGCAATACAGGTATCTGCGGAAAATTCGAGGGAAATATGGTTAGGTTTATGGTTATGTTTAAAGTTTTAGGGTTTGGTATAAGTTTAGGGTTAATGATGGCTTTAAGGTAGATTGAGGTAAAGTTAGGGTTAAGGTAAGGGTAAGTTTTAACTGTGGGGTAAGGTTTCAGGGTAGTGTTAGGGTTGGGATTAGGGTTATGGTTTAGGTTTATGTGAAGGTTAATGGTAGGCTTACGGTACGGGATAGTTTCAGTACGAGAGGATGCGACCGCTGGAATACGATTTTTCTAGCCTGACGTTTTTGATTCTCACTGCGGTGAGGAGGAAAAACGCATGCCCTCAGGTTGCAGCTCACTCGACGTGACCCGGTCCTATATTCAAATTTTAATAGTTCGAAATCCTCACAAAAGGTGATAACCGCGTGAGCCGCGAGCTGTTCTAGTCATGGTTCTTAGGTCCGAACTCCATCAACAAGCGTAATAACCTCCCGTTCCCATATTCTGTACTGAGGCTTCGCCTGAGCAGGGGGAGCAGCCCCAGTCGACCAACACCTCCAATGACATTGCGCCAAATGGCTGGATGATTATTGCGCAAAAACCTAACACGGATGATGAAATCACGGGCATTAACGAGTTGGACGCGGATGGTCAGGCCACCATCGCATCACTTACGACCCCCAGCGGTGATCGTGAGAACAGCTGATTGTAGGACGCATGTGATCACGTGGCCACTACGTACTATAAATACTGCGCTCCATGTGCCTCTATCACCCTTATATGCGACTCTCTCCGAGCGTGGATTCGAGTGAGAATCCGAAACGTCAGGGCAAAAAACTTCTTGTTCCAGCGATCGCATCATCCTCTGCTGAAATGCTTCCTGCAACTCGCTTGTTCGCTTCTAACGGGAATATTTACCCTTCCTTAAGTCAAGCGCATGCCTACGTCACTTGGACGGGTCTGCCTATTCCCTTATCCCGTTAAGAGGAAAATATACGTAATCCTAACCAGAATTTCGGCTTCTCCCTTGTCGGCCGCCCTCGGTTGACTTCTTCAGGCAACCATTGACTGAGAATAAGAAGTGTAGGTATTTCAGTTCCTCTTTTCTCTTTGAAGGGGGGATGTGCTCCAGTCTGCCTTGCCAGCTGACAAATCGAGCTCGAAGGGGTTTATGGAACGTCGGTACGGAAACCATTCGGTGCATACATTCGCCTCCCTGTCTTCGTCAACAGATGGTTAATGAAGCGATAAATCTAGACAGTTAATATTTTTGCTCGTGTTTAGGTTCTATTAGTACGAAATCTTTCTAAGCATTTTGACATTTATTGTACTGCGATGATCTCGGTTGGTGTTTAATGGCATAATCTACTAGTTTCTCATAATTTATAGTCACTTTTGCAAATTTGTTTGAACTCAACCTTAAAGGGGAGGACGGGAAGCTGTAGACACCTCAGAATGTCGTAATTGTCCCTCTCAACCAAGTATGGTTGCTGATTACAAAATTGAAATGGAAAGAGGTGGTTCAAACGTTGAAATAATTTAATGTGAGTGTAGATTTGGAAGAGATACTAAACTCTATCGGTTATTTCGCTGCCACGATCATTCAAACGGAACAACTTGGTGTCTTTTTACTTTTTGAGACAGATGACTTCTCACAATTTACTGCGTAAGGCTTTGAGCAATGAATCTGTTATTCACGATGTTTACGAGGCTGCCAGTCCAATAATTTAAGATTCTATTGCGTCCAAAACTCCGAATGAGGCAAGGGTGCTATTAAGCAGCTTTTATTACTCGGTTGTGTGCAAGTCACTGGTATCGGATACGGAGTAGTTTCAATGCACAGTCTTCGTATCTCCCGAAATCGTACAGTGCTTCATTAATCGGTGCATTCACTAACAGCTTGAGTAAGCGGTGCGCTTGCATGTTCTGATGACCTGAAGAAATTAACATCAATATGTTCCTACAATGACTGCAAGCATGAAGAGATCCCTTCTACATTCCTACTTCTAATCAAATGTCCCATAATGTCGAATTGCATAATATTCTGTAACCGGAATGACATCATTTGTAACCGAGGTAATTCTGAACGCATTATTCTTACGACTTCCTATCTTTCCTGGAAGATGAAGACGACGAGGTGGTCAGTGTTTCGTCCCTGAACCCTGCGGAAGCTGGTGACACTAGCGTTTCGCTAGCTTTCGACACTCCGCCCGTGGGCATCTCAACAACCAGCTCGGGCTCCATGACGCCTTGCCGACCGCCCGCCTATGAGGCTCCAGTCCGCCCAACAACTAGCATAGGACGCACCCCACATACCACCCTCCCTCGTTGGTCAGTCGTTAGGCTTCCTCCCTATTTTTTAATTAGTAAACGATGCGTATTCTGCGAAACGTTGCATCAGACCCTTTCAAAGCAAACACATCGGATCCAGCGCTCACACTTCCTCTGATTTCAATATATGAACGCAGGTGTTAATTGAACAAATGGTTTAGCTTTCCACTTAAACTCGCCTAATGGAGAGAAAACTATGCCAAATAACAACAGCTGTTTCTCCTGTGCTAAAAATTGTTTGATGAGGTTAACTAAACAAGCACCATTCCCCGTTATTCTTTTTTGTAGCTGTGGCGCTCCTGGGAATAACGGACAGGAAGGACGTACATAGAGCTTCCTTCCTTTCATGGATTGACACTGGCTCATACCGAAATCGAAGTAAAAAATATATCAACTAACCGGCAAATCACTAGATTATCTGTAGGCTGGCGATGCAATGTTTGTATCAGTTGATTACTAGACCAGTCAGAAATTCGACATTGAAACCCATAAAATCGTTGAGCTGATGTAATGGCAAGCAACTGAGAACAGCGGTAGACCTGCCGCGGAATCTAAAGCCATGGAACGGACATAGCGTCCGGTCTTTTCGAGTCAGGTCCCCAGTGGGAAGTAAGGACAAACGACGATATAAGAATTGTTCCATTCTGTGCATAATAAATGAGGATAAGACAGTTGGAGCAGATTAGCAGTCACTGGAGTAGGCATCGGAGTGTCTTAAATTATAGTGTCCTCTTCGGTCGTGCAATTTTAGGGGGGAAGAGACCTGGTGAAGTTCGTATAGTGAGAACATTATTTATAGACAGGTGAATCCTCGATCGTATATCCCTAACTAAAAACGCCTCTCGAAAGCTTTTATATATGTGACCTTGATTACCCTTGCGCTTTGAAATACGTTGGCCTACGATGATCAGGATTTTTAAATTTATACTAAGGTCTAAATCTTCTATGGTTTTTTTATAAAAATCCGTCGAAATACTCCTGCATCCACAACTGCTTCATTACAACTCAAAGGACATCATATAATGGCAATCTGTATGGGATAAACTTTATAAATTTCGCTCACCAGATAAGCCCGTACCTTTCTTAAGCCCCCAGTATGTATAACATTGACCTCAGAAGCCCAATACCTTTAAAAAGTAGGGTAAATTCAACGTGTTCGTCGGAAAATCTTTTGCTATTTTTAATGTGATCATCTTTCGTTTTTCCACCCATGCATTACTGACGGTGTAAATTTACCTATACTTTAGTATGCCAACTACTGATAGATGCTCCCTTTTGATTTACCCCAGACGCACTTGTTAACAAACCAGAACCGGTAAACATGGTCGTGACTGTCGGTGATTCGCAAACAAACAGGGAACTATGAGCAAGAAGGAACCCAAAGGAGTACTTTTTAAATTTTGTTTAATGCTTGGTAATCTTTGAACTATAATGCAATAACGTTTCTTATATTATAAAATACGACTGCTTAACTTTAAAATAAACCTACACTCCTGTCGTAAAACGGCTTCGTCTTCCACTGTGCTCACCAAGGTTTAATTTTAACATTTGACAAAAGCATGTCCTGCGATGAGACCTACGTAAACATCGATCGAATTAAGTTCCATGGACGTACGTTTTCGATTATGAATCGTCCGAACTGTACAACAATATAATTTGTGGTAAAGTAGTGAAATTCGCAAACGGCCGATTAGCAGTTGTCATGCGTGAGAGGGCTGAGTACGTTCTGGCATGCCAACTATAAGGGGTAATCATAGTAAAGTTATTTTGGTGCTATCAGAAAAGGCAAAACGAGGAGAGGTTGCTGGTGAATAATGCGTATGCTTCGTCTCTGTAACGGAACGTGGCAAACTGTGGGGATTAGCATTTTGAATTCAACTGGTTCATGGCATCTAGCAGATTTATATGATGGCCTTACTTAAACACATCGATGGGTGTATTAACTGAATGGTCACTGTTTCTGTGGTCGCTAGTGTCAGCTGACACAGGAGTTCGGAGTATCTTGTCCACACTTTATATTCGACGTCTATCTGGTGGGTGTTTTCAAACAAGTGACCAACTAATTTTCTTTAGATTAACTTTTTCAGTGCCTTGATTTGGTCGGGCTGGATGGTGCCCTCGCATCCACCTGGATATGCAGCTAGTTGTTCGGTTCAATATACCCCGCCGCACAGAAGCTTATACAACAGAATATGCACGTTAAAGACGTCGAACTAGGTAGTTTATCTTTGTCTTGAAGACGAAGAATGGAAGTGCTAGAGAAAACAAGTCTGGATACTTGCGCGTATTAGCAGAGTTTAAGCAGTGTTGCAGAAGATTGCTGGACGACTCTATAGAAATGACAGTGTAACAAACAGCTTATTCTCTTTAGTCACGTTTGGCCGCAGTTCTTTCAGATAACTCAGGATAAACTCATATGGGACATCACTGTCATGGGGAGATTTCCATATAGACTTGAGTTTGCTCTCTAGCATATTCCGTGGACGTATTCTCCTAACTCGGATGGTTAGGCGGCGCACTAAGCTTCGTTTCTCGTTTAAAGCGATAATGCCGTATAAAGGTATATTTTGCCCTCCATGTTTTCTTACGAACTACACCTTTTACGAATTTTTTAATCAGAATTTCTACTATTCAGGGCATCCAGAAAGGTAAGACACTCTCACTTCTCTTTTTCCAATGTGAAGGGCTACGCAAGATGATTTTCATTCATTTTCGCCATGAACATGTCATATTTCATATCATTAACATATCAGGCATAAGAATCAACGTCCTTCGTAAAAAAGCTTGATTTTCTTTACTTATCCTTTTAATACTTCCAGTAGCAGCGGTCCAAGGACTGGTGTCATCGCTACTTTATCTATGTGGTGTTAAAATCGGTCAATGAATCAGAAGTGAATATCAAATCTGTGGCAAAATAGTAAATAAGTTATGACTTACCTGTGCGCGAATTGGAAAATCCTGTCAAATAGATGTTTTGAGTAGGACTATGGACTTAGGAAAATGAGGGTTCTGGTGTCGGGTGTCACCGGACCAGCCAAACCTTACATATCAACAAATACCATCTGGTGATGGTGTAAGTGACACCGCACCAGATATTTTCCAAAAGGCTATTTTCTAAAACATACATGTATGAAATTTAATTAACCTTTAAAACCTACACTGTCTAGAAGCGACGCGGATGCAGACATGTAAATTTCAGTTCAAGTAAATAGACGTTAGATTACACAGAAGTTCAGGCGCATCGATTTTCATGTGAATGTGATCTTCGATATTTTTATGGACCCTTAAAGTGTCTTTGAATAGATATGTTACAAATTGCAGAAGAAGATTTTATATGAAAATTCAACTAAAATATGGCGCTTGTCAGCCGAGGTTGAGCGGAAGAGTATTTAACGTGCACAATTTTGAAAACCTGCTTCGTATTCAACGTGAGTTTGGCGATCTTTTCAATAAAAGTTTTGATAGAATTATACTGCAACCGAAATTATTTGTGAGCTGGGCCATGGAAGATTCTTTTACTTTGGCTAGAGACCCGGTTTCCCACATTCCGCATGACAATGCCGTCTAATTGATTTCTACCAAAAGAAAATATTTTACACTTTTTTTCATTTAGTAAGAAGTCTATCTCATGCGTATCAGAACCTGATTATCGAATGTGTTCGCTCCGAACGTGAATATTGACGTTGGCTACCGTCTTTTCCTTCAAATACCCTTGCGGTTTCCGCATCAGGACCTCCTCTAAATTTAAACATGAATCTATAATCGGTACGTCGCAGTTATTTAAGTTCAACCTCCCTAGGATTTCGCGAAGACTATCAAGGACAGCCGAGGGGCTGT
>WEDG01009560.1:0-107251 GCA_017591395.1 Schistocephalus solidus | reverse complement strand
GGCTGCCAAAGGAACTCCACTTTGGGTCTGGATTTGTTTGGTGGGAGAACGGCCCGAGGTGAGTCTGGGCCGCCTACGGGGTTGCTGTCGCCCCCACCGTAGGACTTTTGAGAGGTGGGAAGTTCGGGAGTCAGACGCTACCGAGTGTGGAGGCACCCACCAACACCGGAGGTCCACCGTATGCTCCCCACCAGGTGGTGCAGGGGACGGTGACTTGCGCATGGAGTGTTTTAAGTGATAGTAGCCTTGCGCTGCAGCTACTCTCCTCCTCCCCCACCTGAGCCACGGGTGTCAGGACCAGAGTCAAGAGACCGGAGATGGGGGAGGAGGGCTCGAGGTGGCTGGACGGCCGGAGCCACCCTGGGCGTGCCACCACGCCTGTCAGCATAGAGGGTGACGAACGGCAAAATCAGATGATGTTACTTCAATGTTTTGTGGGTAGAAAGTCTTTACATCGTTATTCTGAACCGTTGCCGAGTCTTAAACGTGACTAGAAATGCTCAATGCGCATGGTCTCGCTAGTGCGAGTTTTGGTCTGCCGGATGTTGCTGTCATACGTCTGAAAGCGGTCCAGGCTGGAAAGCGCGGTGGTGCGCGCGAGACTGTTTTGAGAATCAGCTCGACTGGCTAGCTGTTGCGCTAAACCGTCGCTTCATTGCAGGAGTATGCACGAGCAGATAGCTTGCGGGATGACTCGCGCGGAATATTTTCCGAAACGTGGTCCTAAGTTTCATGTTTAAAGCGTAATATGTGTTGTAGCACGCGGGCAGCTCGCCGAGTCTGAAGCTGGGGTTGGGTCTTTGTTGTGAGGTTTACAGTGATTTCCTTGGCTGACAGGAAGCTAGAGACCACTTCCATAGAGAGAAGTCGCATGGAGAAAGAGACAATATTGTTGGAATAAAGAGCTGATTGGACATGACGTTCCAGATCCTCCACCACGTCATCAAGACAAAGTCCAGCTAAAAAGCTAATGGAAACTTCCCAAGTGATGCGGCAATGCGCATTTATTTTGAAATATTTGTATTTTATGTGATTGTCATGCTGTCTAACAGTGCTCATGATTAATGGGACTTTGTCCGTTAGTTTTGATGACCGATTTTGAGTGACAGGAGATGGTTCGTAAAATGAAAGAAACTAGAGAAGGATGTCGAGTTGCGGTGGAGAATGAGAGAGATTTATTAAATGGAAAGCGACGATTTGTTGGGCTGAGTAAATCGGTTCCGAAGCATGCGCGAGAGGCGAATGACAAGCATTCTCACGTCATTCCTACAAGAGTGAAACTCGCGCTCCCTTCTCGCTCGTCCGATTTCACTGCCCAGCGCCACTAACAACCAACAAGAAAAAGTCGTAGCGAGACGCGCGGGACCAATAACACAACAGCAAGGCTACACTCGAGAGCCTGATTGGTGCGCGTCTTTGATGCTTCTACCACTCCTCCTTTGCTCCTGAGTGCCTGGCGTTTTCCGACCCATAGAAATGAGACTTTTACCGGGAGTAAACCCAGAAATGTTTTAAATTCGTCCGCATGGTTGTTGTGACCGCGAAACGCAAACAAAGCCTTGCAGATTGTGATCACCAGGATCAATTTCAGACGCACGACAGAAGAGCGGCGACCGCGAGTGGAATAATGTCAAAGTGATATTCTCGATGGAATCAGCAAAGACTGTGTTGGCTGTGATCGACCCATCAATGATCGTTACTATCCCTCTGTAGCGTGAGCAGCATGGCGCCAGGACTGCCTGGAGATGCAGCATTTGTCGTGGACTCCTGGCGGACCGCTGCTTCGTTCCAGAAACGGTCGATTCTTTATGTCGAATGATTTCATGAAGTATGTTCCAGTGTATGAATTTCATTCATATATTTCCCTGCTCACTAAAATGTCAAAAGGAATCACCAATACAAGCTTAATGATGTCAAGAATATCAAACATTTTACAACAATAAAAAACCACAATTTTAACTGAAAATTACCGATTATTTGTTATTTGTTGGCTAATTGAAGTCGTGACAAACAGATGGGAATGCACAAAAAACACTACTTAGAGCATCTTAAATGGAAAATTCGTTTGCACCCAGCTATTTTCCAATAATTACGAGTGCGACAATTTTCTGCTTCTCCCTGATTTTGTTTAGAAGTTTTCTTTGCAGGAAGTGTGAGGTACTTTCACGGTTCTGAATGTAGAACCATTATTTTCGCATAGGATTTGCTATGGCGTGTTACCTAAAGGATACAGCGTTGGAACTGGATGCATCTTAAGGCAGTGTGTAATAGTGCACGCTTTATTTCGCGCCTAACGGTTTTGGCGAAGCATGCGACAGAAACGGATAAAGATCGTCGAAGAGGGACTGGTGAGATCGATTAGAAGTTTTGGTGGAATGCTGATCAAAAGCTTCGAGAGTCTAACAGCCCAGTAATGTTTCCCGCACATAGAAATGAAAACTTTCCTGCCAATGTTTCCAGTAAACGCGCTAGCTTGGCTACAAGGCCGGACACGTTTTTCCGACGTGCTGCGGCTGCATGCAGTCACAAATACGGAGATTGGGGGCATCCCAGTATGGATGCCTACTATGTTTCGCTTGCGCTTCCAGGCGTATGAACGTCATGTACGACTATGGAACTGATAGTTTGGTAAGAATACTGGGAGCACTGAATGTGAGACGGGCGATCCCGGCACTGGTTCTCGGTGTGAGATCCGAAAATTCAGAGGGCCAAAAGACAGGAAGTTTTTCGGAACGACAGTTGCAAATAGAAGCACTGCTAGTAGTCTATTTTTATAAGCAGTTGTTTAGGATATTTTAAAGCCCTAGACACTAAAGCCAAAAGCCCAGGCAGGTGTCTCGCCTGTGTCTATCGCAATTACCGAGACAGCATGCAGATGGCAACTTAAATCAATTTTCTCAACTGCAGGAAATCGGTGAGACATGAGAGGAAGACGTAGCGAAGACAGTGTATACGCCGTCTACAAACCGATTATTGAGTGATTGGGTAAATTGGAATAATTTACCTGATCCGATGTGAAAATCTGGCAGCCTCGTCGAGGTTCGAACGGGCAATATGATCGGCAAGGCTTCCATGCTCAACACTTTAAGCATCGAGCTTGGGCTTCAACTGGCGCCTCAGTTTCTTACATTTCGGCTAAGTTACCCGGCATATTACCTTATATGGAAATTAGTGGAGGGTTAAGGTCAGAACGCAGAGATGACGGGGTTGTCGATCGATACTTCTTCGTCCCCATCTCGTTCACTGGACTGTATGTGTTTTGAGGCTTTCATGGCCAAACACCAGGGTCCATCGTTATATTTCCTCAAAAGAAAGTTTTAAAGAAATGGTTTGAATGTATGGTCTGCAAAACCCACGCCAAAACTCTAATTTCGTCTTGTGCCGAACGCAAAATCCATACCATCTCCGCCACCCAACAGGCATGATCTCTTTAGCCAATTCATGTCCGTATGAGTTCCAATCTTCCAGATCATCCACTTTGACATCTGCTCACCGATAAAACACCTTACAATGGTGTGTCAGGTAGCGTGACCATCAGCGAACAATATTCGTTGTAACTTTGAGTACTTTGCCGATGACAGTCACTTTTCGAAATGATCCAGGATATCTCGATCAAACGTTTATGATCCTGGGAGTTGTAGTCTTTGAAACTCAGGGCCGAAATCGCTCTTGTATGATGTGTATCTTATAGACCACTTCACAGCAATATAAGCTGTGACTTATAAATAGTCCACCTGCGGTTTACTTATTCACAGATTTTCGACTTTCCATACGTCGATCGAGTAATCTATATCAAGACCCATGAACACATCCGCAGCAATTTCCACCTCCTCGAAATACGCCAGTTAGTCTCCTCTAGACAAGGATTCATAATTGGATGAACCAATTAGTTCTCAGACGTTAACCAGTTACCCTCATCCTACTGGTGATAGCCACTCCATCCTGAACACCACCAACATCTACATCATACATATTCCAACCAGAGCGCCAGGACATCCCTGGCCATTAGATCAACCTAATATAAATTGGACTAGCCATTTTCATAAGCCATTCTTGTTGCCCTATGGTATAAACCATTCAGGTTGGACACGAAGTATAAAAGCACCCTCTCTAACTACAGAGTAACCCTGCATTAAAATCAGGGCTGGATCCGTATTCTATGCTAACTTTAACCCAACCATAACCACAACCCAAAACCGAACCCCATCCCTAACCCTCTGCGAGTTGGCACTAAAAGTTGTGGCCAGAGCTTGTTTTGGGAACCTCCCAGAAGGACACGGAAACAAGAACCGCCCATAATTCGTGGAATCTCACTAAATTCTAGGACAATAATTAGGATTAGGGTTGGGTCCTGCCAAGGCTAGAGTAAATGTAAGGATGAAGGTTAGAAATTGGGTGGGAGTTACGGTTAAGATTAGTTTATGGTTAAAGGTGCGGGTAGGTTTAGGTCAGGTTTAATGTAAAATTAGGTTTAGAGGCCACAGTTTGGGTTAGGGCTAACCCTTAAATTTAACTCAACCTTAACCCTAAACATAGCCCCCATTCTCGCTAGGCTGGAAGTAAAGCTTTTATTGTGGAGGGTTACAGTTCTCATGGCCTATTGGCGCGACCACATAAATCATCCTTACCAACGCAAGATCACAGCCCTACTGTGCAACGGACCGTGCATGATATCCTAGTATATATATATATATATATATATATATATATATAGTATATATATATATATATATATATATATATATATATATGTAGGAATTATGGAAACCAAATCCAGATGTCTCTTCTTTTACGTTGGGAGAATGTTACCAACCCTGATCTTTAAAATAAAACGCGTTTAATCCTTTGCGGATACTTTCCTCCAGAATAGAACGAGTAGCTTCGGACAGTCGTTAATCTTCGCAGAAGATGCTATGTACCCTACGTCCTTTTTACTCCTCGTCTCCAGCTATTTACTAGCATACTCTGTCAGTCACCATTTCACGAACATACGAGAATGACGTATAAGAACCTTGAACTACTGTACTAACGAACAAACCCAGGTAAAAATACTACAGGAACGGTGGCAATGAGGCAAAGGCAGTTTCAAGGATGGAAAAGGGCGGTACTGCGCTGATAACGACAATACATTTATATGCACAAACCAAACTGATGTGAACTGTTTTTAATACCACGAATTAGACCGTGGCGGGCTTTAATAGGCTTACTACTGGACTCAAGCTGAATATAGTCTCATTGATTGCTATGCGGTTATTTGCTTTCAGAAAACACCTTTCCTCCTCAGTTATGATCGATTCGCAAATGGTGACGGCCACCCCTCCTCTTGATGCTCACTGTGAAATATACTGTACATTTTTTTCCCAAAGCATGATTCTTCCGTTTTGCTTGCACCTTTTACTTATTCCCATTACAGTATCACCAGAGCAGCATACCGCCTACACGCGCCCTTTTCCGTCGGTTTTCAATAGCAAGCACAGTTCCATCACGCTGTTCGAGAAAACCGGGAATGAAGGCACTTATTTTGACCGACGGCATCGCCTAAAACAGAGCAGTTAAAGTGTTAGTTATTTATTTCAACAGCAACAAAACATCTATATTTCCCATTTAACGTCAAGTTCATTGCTGTATGTTATATAAAACAGCTTTACCGGAGGAAAATTATCTCAGCGTTTTCCGAAATCTCCCGTCCAGCAAAGATGAAACCGAAAATATTTTTCATTGACTCAAAAGTATGCGCTTGCATTTTATTCCACCGACCTATTTGAAAGCTACCCCACTTAAATGATATTTTTAACTTTCGTACCTTTATTTGAAGGTTCCTTCTGTCTTTCCTCCACGATGTTTTCTGATTAAAATGTTAAGCAGGATCTGGAAGAGACTTCTGCCTAGCAGGTAGACTTAACTCTGGTTTCTTAGACTCGGCGTGCTATTAGAATAAAAGTAGTGACACGGATGCCCAAAGACTTCTGTTTTGGTTCCCATATTTAGCTTTTCATGGATCATATGAAACTTCCACAGAATTGTTTTTGATATTTTGAATGCCTTTCTTCAGTCTATTAGGTTGTCTAATGTATTGTGGTTCTTTTCCAAATTAAATTTGCTAGGTTGTGGCAATTGGTACGTGCTATTTGAAAGCATTGTTTCCGCTCTCCAGGGATACTGTTACCACTTCCGCACGTATTGTTTCCCATTTTTAACGAGTAGATACAGTTCAAGGTAAAGAAACATTTCGAAATCTGTCTTTTCAACTTCCATCAAGGTTTCAAAGAGTGGAACCTGCTCAGATGTAGATTCACCATTTGTCATGGCGTCGCTTGTGCGGCAGGACTTGCTTTTATGCCCCCAAACGTCCACACCACCAGGTGGCCTTTGTGTTTGATTTCATGTGCTTCCCCTGTCCTAACCCTAAACTTAACCTACTGCTACCTCTACCTTAACCCTAATCTTGCCCCTTATCCTAACCTACTACTTTGTGTCAGGTGGCACTCTGTTCCCATTCCCTCGTCGAGGAACATATAAACAATCTCTACGGCTTGTACTCGGAGTCCTAGTGGCGCAAGCAACTGCGGCATCAGGGAAGTGGCTATAATTTGTTTTTTCACAAAGTTTTATGGCGATATCCACTTCCCAAGCTTTTGGAATTTATATCCTGTTCTGTCCTGGGATGATCTAAGGGGTTGGGGCATGATTTTATACTAATTCTCTGCTGTTTTGCCTAGCATTTTTCTGTCAGGGGAAGTGTAATGATGGAACTCTTATTAGGTTGCCGGTTATTTCATAGTGGAAACGTTCCTGAATTCAACTCGTTCTATATTTTAATTTATGGGCTAACATTCGGCGGCGTCTTAAAGTTTTCGACGTTTTTGAAACTTTGATCGAAGGTGAAAAGAAGGCGCCAACGCCCGTCCCAACTCAACACTCAATTCTCAAACCCCAAAGTGCCGCAACCATTACCGATAATAAAGGAAAACGCTTCGAACAGTACAAAACACAACCCAACAAACGCCGTTCATCGTCATCTCAAATCAACTTCCAATGCTAATAAACCCGCCACCATCCAACTGCGCGTTTATTCTGGTAGACCGTTCCAGCGCCTTAACTTCAACCCCAAAAGCGGCAACCATAATTCCGCATCAGATGGGTTCTATCCGCACCAAAAATCCTCGAATTCGCCCAATCTCCCCATCCTCAACCTCTATCCTGATATGCCCGGTCTCGACTCTTACACTGCAAAAAATTCCCGATTCAGCTTCGCCGTTTAACTTCGCACCAAGATTCGATCGTCGGCGCCCCAATAAACCAACAATCCACGTACCGCCTGACGAGCGCAAACAAGTACGAACATCCGTCAACGCCCGACCGACACCAGCGACTGACCGCGAAGATGACCGTTACCGGTCATCAGCACCATACGAACGCCAATACATCATCACGTCCGCACTATTGGTCGAGCCCGTTGACATTCAGACACAACAAACGGAGATTCCATGAACGTCCTCAAACATGAGCCAACGCCATCAGCCGGCGGCCCTGTCGCGACGCGTCAACGCGGTATGAGATATGCGAGCAGGCGCCAGACCGTAAAGCGCACCAAACGCCGTTCCGTCCGCCCGCCGGAAACGGACGGTGCAGCAGGCTTCGACAACAGCCGCCAGCCGCATTCCAGGCCACCCAGACGTCCACAAACAGCCCGACGATCAGCAACGCGACAAATCTCTTGTTAGTCTGCATTTCGCAGAAATAAACCGACGGCAACGAGTATGTGGACAATACTTTAACTCGGCCACCAACATTCACCACGCATCGGCCTGATCGGTCACTTGCGAATCCATCGTACAGAGATCGGAACCAGTGCCTGAGCACCAACACACAGCAGAGATCGCCATCCACTGCCCTCACTGTCTCGCGCATTCACCATCGTATTGGGCCTATTCTGGTCACATGCGCATCTTACAGCGGACTTCACCCGCAATGCCACAAAACCATACGCCATGCACACACCTCCTGCTCCTGCCTCTTCTTAATGTTACTGCTACCCCATTACGAATGTCGACATCCCCAGCCTCTACCGATTTCTCCCTGCCCACACTGCGCCCGCAACTCAACTCACACATCGGCCTGGTCGGTAACTCAAAATCCATTGCACGGAGACTGCGAACCAGTGCTCCGACATGTCGACGCGCCCGCCTTCACCGCCCCCTACACTGCTCCCGCAATACGTACAACTGCATGGGCCTCCATGACAACCCGCGGCACACCACCGGAGGCTATTTCACATCAGCGCACACCATCTACACTAATACATAGACAACAATACCTCACAATCCTCATAATATACCTGATAAAATCATCGATTTCAGAAACCGTGGTTGAAAGGTTGCCAATCTGATCGCTTACACCTGCATCACGCCGTTGGCTCCAGTGTATGTGTTGTGTGTGTCGAGTGGTTGACCAGTGGACTGGGAGTCAGACGGCGATGGCTCATCCATATCCTCTGAGGTAAACCGTACAACGTTATGGGGACCAGGTCATGCTGTGGCGCGCCAATCAAATTTTTTATCTGTTTCTGTCTCCCTGCTATGTGCGGCGTTTCGTGAAACTGTTCACAATCATCACTTAACTTCAGACAAGTAGAACCTATAGCTAGTGTTGACTTCAATTGTTGGGAACAAAGGGAATCATTTCATTGTTTTTGCGCACACCTGCAAAATGGCCTGTTAAAGTTCAATCGATCTTTCAAAATATTTAAAAAATGGGGAGTGAAAGGTCATTCACTCTGCTGTGCTGTAAATTTCCGGACTTCGTACAAAGATGATTATGCCACTCCACAAACTGACCATTCCAAAAGCAGATGACAGCGACAGAATCATGCCAAAACTACTTATACTCAACCCAGCAATCAAAAGAGCCCCGTTCAAACCATGGTGCTATTCAACCAGCTGGCCGACTGGTGCTGGTGACCTACCAGATAACACCAAAAATTGATGGTGAACCCCAAAATGACGCGCCGCAAAACGCACCGGACTCAAACGACAAATTAGCTTATGGGCGCGCTCCACCTGGCTCACATGCGCACTAGCTCCAAAAATACTGCCGTACTGCCGTTGTTTTAATTGAAGGCCTTCAAACTCAAGTCGCCCACTTCACTCACCCATCACTGTTTGATTGGCAGGCTAGGACAACCGACTGATCTACTTGAAGATTATAAAATGACACTGAAACTCTAAGACCATCGCCATGAAAAAATCAGCCTATTCCCCACTCATAGTCAATCCGGCACGCTTTAATCTATCAGCACGCCAAGAATCACGGCATGGACAGGACAAAGCGGCTGATTTAGGACTGAGATAAACTACATGGCTCTGAACTACCTCATATATGCCTTGGTACACGGCGGACCAGGTCGCGTGGCACGCGCATACATTTTATACACTTGTCATAAATGGTTCCAGGCTCACTACCCTTCTTATTATCTGGCGTAGGTGCGGCAGATGCCACGAAACTTGATCTCCTTATAAACTACTTCCAAGCGCACTATCGAAAAATCCGCTCGGTGGGGCGCGCAGTGGGTGCTGCGATAGCCGAGCTGATGTTATTCTGATGACGACAACGATAGCGGCAAGTTTTTATGCTTATTTTTCGTATTGTTGGTGGTTTCCGGGGGTGGTATGGTCGTGCCGTTGTGGCAGTGGGTAATAAACCGGCGAAGGACACTCAGCTCGTCTTTCCTGAGGTAATGCCTCTCCAAAATTGCACTATGAGTTATAAAAACTGCAATACCATGTATTTACTTAAATTATCCTTTATTACCTTACAAACGTGGTGTATGCGCAAGCTGCACGGTTTTGTTTTTGGAACTGCACGAGCACAACGCAAAAATTTACGATGTTAATGCAACCCAGCACTATGTGTCCTGGTGATAGGTACGGATATTCAGAATTTTTCATGGCCACTGGCCAGAAATTCCTCTACGCATGAGTTTATGTGGCGCAGTCTGCCATCGGAATTACTAAAACCACATTTTACATAAAGGAGAGAGATAATACGCTTTTTAGAACGCAAACACCTGAATATACGTTTTACAAACCCATTAAACGACATTATCGAAAAATGGGGATTTCCCCATTGTTGGACCGAACAGATAATATGGAAATTAATTGCCCTCTAGGTGTGGTAGAGATGTCTTCTATGGCCGCCTAGGCAGGACACGGGAAGAACGCACTCCGCCGACTTCAAAATCGGTGGCCTTGCGTGACAAATTTTCAGGAAGAGTGACATACCCGTGTTTTAAAGCCAGCACTAGCCCTAACATAAAAACTAAACGGGCACCTGGAACCACCACCACTAAACCTGCGCCCTCTCCCATCTCCGGTCTTTTTGACTCTGTCATGACCACCGGGTACAGGTGCCGCAGTGGAATGTAGGGTGAAGGTTGCTGCATTGCAAGTCTACTCCCACCATAATCCACCGCAAGTCACTGTCCCTCGCACCACCTTTGCTCGTCGAACCATCGGTATGAGTTAACCCAAACTATCATACGCAGCACAATCATGAAAGAAGAGACCGATCACTAAAGATCGGCTCTGGAGGTAGTGCGTTGCATCTTATGCCTGACCTGCGTCATGAAACTACACAGGTCGAAGCTTTGAATACGTGCTTGGATCATGCATATATGAAGATACAGTAGCAGATTTCCTGCTGCTCGTGAGATATCGAATTGAAATACTCTTTTCGATTCCGATGCTTACAGTATGTGATTATGGTACAACAGCAGAAGCCGGCCTTTGAACAGCTTCTTTCAGGCAAAAGTCTACTTTACACAAACCTACACCCGCCAAATTTCACCTTCCGCACGACGTCCCATCCGCCATCAAACTGTTCATCCTTTGCTTCCGCAAATGTTCACAACCTTCTGCACTTCCTCTCGCCGGTAGCTGCCAAGTGTCCCCAAACCGCGTTTGAACTTCCGCTCAAAGTACCTTTAATTATAAGAATGCGCCTCGAACGAAAATATGTTTGTTATTTTCGTTCGAGGGTTTGCATTCTCCCATTATTCTACGTTGGGGTCCTCGAGGCCTCGCCGCTTAATCCTATTTGCACAATCTTGGTGACACCGTGAGTATTCGCATCAGCTACCTGGCGACCGTCATCCATGAGGCATGATCGTTCCCTGGTCTCGAACCGCAACGACCGATGACGATCCGGACACATACTTCCGCCCTGAAACCCCAACGGACCTTAATCAGCAAAGGAGAGAATCTGGTTGATTCATGTGACCTCCGAAATACCCCCGCTGACCCAAGCGGCTTAATGCTTTTCTCCCAAATAACAACCGAGTTTTCACGGTCCGCCTTTAACCATGTTCCACCATGTTGGCCCCCGCCAACATTATCGAGATGCCATTTTTTCGATACCACAACCTCGCATGTACACAAATAGGGAATCCGCGACCTCACCCACATCCCTCAAACATACCGATATCGTTTCGAAGACCGCCAGACGCCCATTATTCAAACACATCCGCAACCTAATAAAGCTCAACATAAAGCATACAGCATGATCCTCATCCATTTAAAAATTTTATGAACACTATGTGACCTCTTCGTCATAGGGTTGAGAAATTTGGGATTTTCCTTATACAGAATGCGGCTATAGTATAGTTTGTGGTGCTTTGAATTGAAGCTTAACGACTGGTAGAGTACAAAATTACCCGGAAATGTGGAAGTTTTAAAGCCGAAGGGTACCCTTTCTTCGAGTATACCATTTGACGAATGTATAATTTGCTACGAAATGAATACGCTAAAGAAAGAATTGCAAAGACGCTGCACTCTCGACATGGATACTACACGGTAAAAGCACGGAAACGGGTTTGCCGAGGCTTTCTTTACCATATAAAATTCAGACTACTTGTATTATTACTTGCTTTATATATAATAGGTACGTGATGTATATTCTGACGATAGTTGATGGCCCTTTAATTCAAATGTTCACTAAACTTTTGATCGAACCATAAAACGTCATATCCCGGTCACTTAACTCCATTACCTGCACTTTAATTAATTTCTAGAAATTATTACTCTAGACAGGAAAGAATATTTTTATGCATGTTTTCTATTTGCTATTATATTTTCTATTATATATATATATATACAAAGACCAGGGAGACCGGAAAGGCCATTTCTGGCTTATTAGTCGTCATCAGCCAAACATAACCCAATCCCAAGTGTGGACCACCTGGGATTCTAAATCCCACGACTCTTTGGTAATTGAGTCGAACGTTTACCATTGAGCCACAGGCCTGTTGTTTGTCGGTTGCGATTACGCGATGATAGTGTATTTGTTCACTGATTTGCTGAGGGATTACGCGTTCCGTTGTGCTCCTGAGCTCACTTTTTAGAGCTCCCTTCGCAGGCGGTCGCACAGCGACATGTAGCATGTTGACAAAGTGGAACTGACAAAAGGCCTTAGGGCACAACGGAACATACATGTTCCCGCAGGTCGGTGAGCCACACTATCATATATATAGTGTAAAACCAACTCATGCAATGTGTTATAAATTTTAGTGAGTAGTTTAGCTTGCAGTAAGTCTTGTTATGTTGATTTTTTGGGTATCGGCGCTAGAAATCTCTTTTCTAAAGAACACTGTAAGGGAAACAGGTCGGAGTTGGCGAACTTGGAAGTGGTCGGAGATCCAAGAAATTTCTTTTAAAAATTTAACATAACAGAACAAATCTATTGCTTTATGTACCAGGCTGTAAAGGAGCATTAATATAAGCAAGAAAGGTTTCTAAATAAGTCCTCCTTATGTAACCGGAAAATATGATCTAAATTCAAGGAAAATCAGACGGAGGCAAGTATAGCTAAATTGTTTAAGAGAAACAAGAAACTTCATGTTGACGCCTTTGCAAAACTTCCCCGACGCCGTCCACGTCCACCGTGTTGTCCGTTTAAATCATTCTGCCGCACAATCTGCTAAAAAACATGGTCCAAAACAAACACCTAAAACCGCATATTTTATTAAAACCCGCCAGAAACTTGTCACACGTTCACAGCTCCGCCAACCGACTAAAACCAACACAAAACATCGTTAATGCAACCCCGCAATACGTCCGCACGCCTTCAAGCATCCCAAAACTTCAGAACCACAAAACAAACAACATAGACAAAAATCTAACATAAAAAGCGCAACGGGAAGTTCCTTCATCTGCAAGCAGATAATCGAAGCACCCATCAACGTGAAAGTCACGGTTAAACCCAACCCTTCTCGACTTAACGTTTGAAAGGGCAGTGTGCATACATCTGTCAGTTTACTATTCAAGTAAAGCGCTTTTAATGCAGTAACTTATTATAGAAAGTTTTAAAAGGATCTTAGGCATATTAATTCTACGAATTTTATTGTAGGACGTTAATTTTTCGGTAACAGAGATTTCACATTTCGGTAGAAGCTACCAATATGACGCAAACGGCCATCTGTGCGTTTGAAAGGGTATTTAAGCACTCAATACTTCTGGTAAATACTTTGAAGAAATATCTTATTTTTACGGTTTTGATAAAATGCAGAGCGAAGCTAAATCTATGCCCAACCGCTTAGAAACATTGAAAATTAGAACATTCACCGCTACTTCAAGGAAGATAGATTATTAGTTTAATTTTATATTGAAATATCAATATCAAATTTGGCAAAAGGAGTCTCCTTTAATACACGAAAATGCTCACGCGTCTACGTGAAAAATGCGTTTATTATATTTATTAATAGCAGCAAAGCGATTTATCACGTTTCGCAATATGCCGCATTTTTGAGTTCATACGTTAAATGAAGTAATATTACTTTATTATTTCCTTTGTTAAGTTCACGATTCTTCATTACGTTTTCAAAGCCCTTCTTGTACATGCATTGCTAGCGACTGATTATCGATTATTCGAAAATTTTGCACTTACTGTACATGAATTTATAAGAGCGAGAACTCAATGATTAAAAGGCATAATTTATTTAGCAGTCATTTTTCAGCGTATAATTTTGCTATATTCAGAAAGAAACTCATTCGAATGCCGGTCCTGCCATGACCTTTGGTATTCTTGAGAGAAGTTTGTATGATAATCAATCTTGCAGCCCTACTTACCGTAGGTAATTTGCTCGAACCGAAACCACATCAGAATTCCGCTGACATATAAATGAGGTAGGAGATCTCACCGCGTTGCCGTCCGACGGGTGGACGAAGTATCGCAAGCGGACGCCCACAACCTACGTAAAGCAACGGACTATCAGTTCAATCTCTGCAGTCATCAAGGTAATCGCCCACGCTGGAAGCAAGCAAGACGAACCGATAATTTATTGGGCCTGGGCCTCGGATGGAACTCTATCAATCGATGCATCGATCTGATACCGGCGTATTGTGAATCCTGGCAGGCAGCCCTCCAGGTTTGCATCATTGAGCGTTGATTGGCTCCATATTCCCCATAAGTAACTTTTTCTCTTGTGGCTACCATCTCGAGGATGGATCGCGAGAGTTTGAAGCTCAGGATGATAAATACAAATTATTCCGATGCTCGAATAGTCCACTTCTTTTGCCCAATTTTATAACTTAATTCCTTTGGTGAAAGTTGGGTAAATAAGGAGTGCTCCATTAGACGGTCTCACGAATTTCACCGTTTTCCCTCAATGAGAATATTGTATTTTTTCTATTAGTTTTAGTTGGATTTTTCACAAGGTTTGTTGAACTGTGCACCTGTTACTATAGTAGTTTATAGTTTACTTCTACTCTGCTTAGAGTTATTGTGGATTTGAGTAAAGACCTTTGCTCTGACACTCCTGGATGTTCAACCATCTAACTCCCAAACCCCAACCCCACCCTAACTCCCCATCCGATGCCTTTGCCTTCCCCAGAACCTCGACAAACCTTCATCAAACCCCTGTCTCTCTCAGCACAGCAGGTCACAGCCATGCCAACGCCAACCCCCGCGAACATTTCCGGCTTCACCCGACACCGCCTGCAAAGATCTTTACGCTGACCCAGATCACCGGGTGACGCAATCACCACAAAAGTCATCGGACCGATTGCTTTGGTACACAGAGCAGTCTTCCAACCATCCCGTGGGCACGGGATGATGTCTGCTGCCGCCACGCACCGGAAACCACGAGGACTCTGCATCTTCCGGGCCGCCTTCCGTGGCCTTTATCTTTGCAAAGCCGCTTCAACAAACAACGCTTCACAGTTTCCTACCGAAGATGGCCAAAATGACAAACGACACACGCCCGCCTGACGGCAAGCACATCGCCCAAAGTGCCTATTCCGTCGTGCCACGCACTCCGTTTGATTGTTAATTCATTTGAGACAGGAGTCAAACTACCGACTCCGGAGATCACAGCATATAAACCCGCCGTTTCCTCATTCCCGCTGCAGGAGCTTCCGGTCGTCGATGCCCCACCCGCCTACAGCCCTCCAGCCGACAGATCTGGTCTGTCTGGCCACCAGGCCTTCCATCCGCCCGCCTCCGCCGCAGCGCCCGCTCCCCGCCGTCTGGTCACGGGCGATGAACGCCGCCTCGTTAGGTGACGGTCAAAGGTGTCATCCGCCAGAGCAACGTCACCCCACATCGATCTGGCTGGCAGACCTCTCCTCCGCTCGGCGCCAACATCTCCGGTGTCATCGAAGATTGCTGCCGCTGCCGCCATCGACTTGAAACCCACAGTCGATCGTTCAGCGGCTTCTCCCCGGCCTCGACCGCCCTGTTTCCAGGGCCTGAGCGGGTGCCGGAGGGCGACAGGGAACTCAATTGCAGTCCACCACCACCAGAAGGTTAGTTGGTTCTAGTGTGCGCACTCACCAGCCGCCTACCAGGCGATATCTCTCCCTCTCTGCCTGTTCTTCAGCGCCGCTTTTACGCTGGCAACCAGCCAGGATCACAAATTGACACCTGCCGGTTAGAGAAGTGGGATGATAGATTTAGCCTGTCAGCGGAGCACTGCGTTCGGTATTTCAGCCCAGGTGCACTATCAGAAGATTTGTTTGTTGGACACTGGGAAAATTTATGGGGTGATGGACATTAAACTTCCTCTGGTAGGGGAGGAGGATTAACGACAACTCGCCTGTGAACAAGTTGACTAGATCGCTGGAATATAGGCTTTATTCGTCCAAGGTCCCGGATCCATATGGGAAGTTCTCAGCGCAAAGACGAAGACAAGGAGATAGAGCGAGAGAGGAGACTCAGACAATACCAATTGATAGGGTTGGCATGCTGATGCACCGAGTTCAGTAATCCGTTTTTATGTATATTAGCTGCCAAACTATCGACAGACAGTGGCAGTGGCCGTTAAGCAGACTTCGAAGAAATATTCAAACTGTTTTCGCTATGTTTTACTGATGAAAGGATTCAGGGATGAACATTTTGGGCGTACAGGTTCTTTGCATAATTTCTGCTTCGATACCATGATTCAGTAAACGATTCCACTTCGTTGACCGGTAGCTGTAGGCTACTGGGCGTGGCTACCGATGGGAGAGACAATGGAAATTCATGCAGATCAGGCTGGATGTGCAATGGAAATGCTCTTTTTGTCCAGAGCAGGATCACCAGTGCCATCTCTGGGACAGCGGGCTGAGGTTGGGCACACCTCCACCGCGAAACGAGTTCTTAGGGCACATACTATTCAAAGTCAATCTAACGGTCATCTCTCGCCGATTTAGCCTTGATTACAGTACGTCACACTGATGCTTTTCCTGTCCAAAACTTCTAGACTAAAACGCGTTAAGTCATCTACGCCATCGACATGAAATAATCAACGCCACATGCAAGTGCGACACAGACTGTGATATCAGCCTATGCCTTTCTCTATATCTCAGCGCCCAAACTTCTGCGTAGACCGGCATAGGACCCGCTAAGAGAGACATATAAATGTTATAGTGGTTGCTCCAACCACACCTTGCATGAGTGGTTTATTATGCCACACATTTCAAGAATTTCCATTCATACTCTCAGTCTGCGAACGCCTCTTTGGCTGGCAATGCTTCTCAGTCCAAATGATAGCAATGTTTCCCATTTTTAAATGGAAGTCAAAAAAACATGGTTGATATAGGCCGAATGACATAACCGACAAATACAAGGGAGAGTGGAATGGCCGTTTCTGGCTTATTGGCAATCATCAGCTGCCGTGCGGCTGATGATGGGGCAAGAGAGTGGGTCACAAGGCACAACGGGACGAGGATGTCTCCTAATTTTATCCGTTAGCGCCCCTTTACCAATTTTAAAACACTTTTGAATCCGAAATTCCTATAATAAATTTTTACGTTAGATAGGTTTTTAACACAGAATAACACCTCTAAATGAGGCCAACGAAAATGGATCCAATATTGCAACCAGACTTCATTGATTCAGTAACGAAGTTTATAACGGTTAAGAAGTAATAGAACGGACTATTTTTGATGTCTTGATTCTCTGTTGTCCTTCATATCACTGCCTTCCACAATTGCCGGGGCAGCCATCTCCTAGCTTGATCAGCCGGTGATTTTTAAAAAGGGCTCCCTAGATAGCGCGAGGCAACCACAATATTTTTCTTCTGATTAAACTTCGAAGCGGGGTCCCTGGTATCTCTGTTCATCCTTACTTGACGAAAATAAGACGGCTTACTTCTGATACAATCGTTAACCGCTAGCTCGGGTCGAAGCGCACCAAATGCGTTCAACCGAATTATTAAAAAGACGGGCTTTGAAATAAGTTTTAGGCCTATTAAGTAGTGGCAAATGGCTAATATTTTTAAATTACTTGCTGTGCATTATGACGTATTCACGAGATTAGTATCAGCTGATATGGCAAACACATTGAGTTTATCTCAGTAACAACCGCATATGCAGAAAAAGAGCGTTGATTCCTTAAGAGAAATACGTATTTCATTGTTCACTAACAGTTCTGTTGCATTTTTGATATATATATATATATATATATATATATATATATATATATATATATATATATATATATATATATATATATAGAAAGACGAAATGGATAGAAACTTTGTGTAAATTTTCGAGACTGGTCCCCCAGCTCGTCGTCAGACTACGGGCAGTGTACAGGAACAATTAATCAATTAACCGTGTTAAACAAAGGATTCTGAGATTGGGTGAAATCTGAACCAATAGGCTTTGAGTGTATTTCGTCATCCCGTCGTGATTGGTTGTGCGCGTTTGAATTTTTCTTTAACGATTTTGTATGTGGCATCCAAATCGATACGCCGGTTGATGCATGCCTCATCTGAGTGCATTGCTTCCAGGAATTTACGGCCTTTTCTGGTTGGGCAGATGCCAACAATCCGTGTTTTCTCCCATGCAAATTTATGTCCGGTTTCCAGTGTATGTATAGCCACTTGGGATAAATGGTCTCGTCTTCTAACCACCAACTGATGTTCGTGTAGGCGGGTTGAAACAGATTTCCCAGTTTGGCCACAATAAACGGCCTTGCAACTGGAACATGGAATTTTGTAGACAACACCTTTTTTATCAAAGTAGCTAACCCTGTCCTTAGGGTGTACAAGCTGTGAGCGTAAAGTAGATGTAGGGTGGTGTGCTACTTGTATCTGGTGTTTTCTAAGCTGTCTTTCGACAAGCTCTGATACATTTTTAATGTATGGGAGAGTTCGCCAGGTCATTGTTTTGGGTGCCTGGGTGGCCGTGTTGTTTGAAATACCTTTCTCTTTGGATTCTTGTCGCTTCAGACATCGATGCACGAAGTCACGGGGGTATCCATTTTTAGATAACAAGTTAAAGAGGTATTTCATTTGTGCTCGATAAATTTCTTCATCAGAGCAGTGTGTTTTGGCTCGATTTAGGAGACTGTAGACAGAACTCCTATCTCTCTCCTATCTCTCACAAAAGTAATATTGCATAAACCGATGGAAAACTCAGGCTCATATTTGAATCCTCTCCAGGGCCCATACTCTGTCCGACTGGAGGCCCTTCCTCACTGACTTTGAACGATACGCTCGATGCGGGTGAGACGGCACTCCGAGGGGACGCCCTCCTCCCCCCTTCCCTCAACCTCCTCCGCAGAGGCCACATTCGGCGCCAGTACAGTAAGTAAATCACCGCCCACACCTTCGTCTCCCGAGCAACGATATCGTCCCAGCAGCCTGTGCTGGGATGAAGATCCCGCCAGTCGACTGGATTTCCTCACAGGGGCACCCTCTTCAGACCAGCAGGCAGACATCTCCGAGCGGCTATTAGCCTCCCTAGACGTCAACGAAGATGCAGCGAACAAAGGCAATTCGGAGGAAGAGCTCGATAAGGAGAGGACAGCTCTGCGTGAGGGAGAACCCCAGATGCAAATGCGAACAGGTCCTGTCAGTCGCCAGGAGGGTGATGGCAGCAATGACTTTGATTTCGAGGGGCTTGAGGGGGCGTCCGCATTTGATGATTCCAACTCCATGCTCCACTTGGAAGACGGTCCAGACAGCAGCAATAATTCCAATCTGCGTGACTCTCTCACAGCGCACTGTGAGGGCCCCGAGGAGGGTATCGGTGAGGCGGAGAACGCCAGCCCCAATTCGGCCTCGCATGCAACAATGCCCTCGGGAGGCAGCAATGGCGAGGGCGGTTCACTGATGGGCGGTGGTCTGTTGACAAAACGTCGTGGACCACGGACCACTATAAAGGCCAAACAGTTGGACACTCTGAAGTCAGCCTTCTCAACCACTCCCAAACCAACACGACACATACGAGAGCGGCTGGCACAAGAGACTGGGCTTTCGATGCGAGTGATTCAGGTGAGAGTTGCTTAACCTACTCAAGCAGTCAAAGCGTGCCTTAGGTGCTGATTGGTTGGCTGAAAAGGGGATCGACCACGTGTTTGACACTCGCGAGACGGGGCTCTCTATTCCACGAAAACTACTGTGCCTCATTTCCTATCAGTTGGTTTGATACGTGTTTGCCAATGGTATATGCATGGAAAGGGTAAGGACGGTGAGACCATTGGATCTGACATAGTACCCCTTTGAACCATCTTGACGTCTTAAAAATCGTCGTTTGAGAGATTTTCAGTTGTCGGTATACTTCGGACCTCAGTAGAATTCAATTCACCATCCCCCAGATAGTGCTGTTCACGCTGAACTTCTACATTCGATCTACAGATGGTCGACAAATCAGCTGAGCTAGGGTTTCCTATTGCAAAAAGGGTGGGTGGGTTGTTCTGGTTAAGTTCGGTTCATTTGGATAGAGGGGCCAATAAGCGTGTGGGATGTGGAAGATGAGGGGCTAAATAGGCGGCCAATCACCGCCTTAACTCAGTCCTGTCATCAGAATCAGTAGCTTTGTCTGCACCAGATCCCATCGCCAGTTGCTCGAGAGCCCCAGACAGTCGATTCGTATATGCGAAAGTGAAAAGAGAGGTGTGTGAAAAATCTATCCATACAGCAAATCAGCTCATTCCTAGTGAGCCGCGAACTGCTTGAGTCATGGTTCTACAGCCCGCATTCAAGTCGCAAGCGCCGTGAGCTTCTACCTTCCTTCCTCTCTATAATAATTATGATGCTCTCAAGCACGACTTGCTAAGAATCGTGCCTTGGAAGGTTGCCAACTGAAAAGATTAATTGGTTTTCTTGGTGAGCATTTTGGAGCGACTGCAATGGCTCCTTCTCATCAGGGCATCCTCATTGATGTCAGATCCAAAAGCCCCGTGCAGCAGCAGTAGTCAGGTAGACGTTGTGGGGACGAGGTCGTATGTACCGCACGCCGAAGAGCTGTTTAATTTGATCAACCACTGCACCAGTTCCTTACCTCAGTCGCCTTGGCAGTGTCGTGTCAGCAGAGCAAAATGGGTGAGGGAAGAGCGAGTGCGATAGGTGCTGCACAAGTCTCTTGCAATTCGCCAGCGAAGCGTCCACCCCGTGGGGCACATGGTGCAAGTCGTTGCTTTTAGCGGTCGAACTGTCGGTTTATGGTAAAAGCAAAAAGGTAATAGTGCCTGAATTTACACTCTTCTTAAAAGTTAGGTGGAAGTCGCTCAATTGCTCTACAACCAATCGAGCTAGGGTATCACTCTCGAATCTGCCCGATCTGAAGATTGGTTATGGTCAGAAATTATCGTCCTTGTCTGTATGTCTGCTACAGAGTTAATTATCTGGGCTTCTCAATTGTTTCAAATATGGTCTACTAGTTAGTGGGTATCAGGACATCTCTTAATGGCGGTATACAGACAGGAATTAAATTGCGCTGGCAGGAGCCATGAATACAAAATGGCTTAAGGGCTTTAACATCGGGTCATAGTCAGAAAATTCCATGAATTACTGAATTTTGTACTAATATATTTGGTAGTTTTAAATGATAACCCTCATGGTGGCCCACCTGTTCAATGAGCGACTAGGAGACCCCGACATTCTGTGAATTCTTTCAACACCGCAAAACTGCATTGATATGTGCTGCAGCCCAAAGGTATAAATCTTTTCCAGTTGACCCCATTCTCATAAATTGTTCCTATATGGAGCGTGAAACTCGCAACAGCAACGGAATTATCAGTGCTTATAGGCAGCACGAGCAATCAACGCATAGTGTTGCTACACTTACCTAATTTCGTCCAGCTTTGATTTTTAATGCTAACCTTAAGCGTCACCATCTACACGGCTTTTAGCTTAAGCCAGACTTAAACCCTAAAATAACCCTAACTCTAACCTTTACCACTGCGCAAACCGTAGTTTCAACCCTCACTATAACCAATGGTAACAACGTCCAATCATGCTTGAGCAAGTGGGTAACCGTACACCGACATGCTAAAAGTCTGCCTTATAACGCTGTCAACTGAGGAGATAACTTGTTCCTCCACTCAAGACGGAAATTCAAGTTGCAATGGCTCTGTACTGTGGGCTCTATGGCACTCCTGCTCAAATGTGGTCCCGACCGACCATTTCTTCTTTCTGTGAAAACCCAATGCATTATTTGCGGAGCAGGTATGTGCGTGCGTGGCACGTGTAAATGTCCTGAAAGTCACCGTTTTTCGGCTCCGGTTTTTCTGGCTCAGTCTTGCCACCGGGGTGACGGAGTAGAAAGAGCAGCAGATGCTTCGCGAGTCTGCTTTCACTATAAACTCATGCCCAAGTTATTGTTCTGCATCCACTGCGCTATGGGCTACACGATATACATCGTCGTTCGCTATGGGCAAACTGCCACGCCATTCCTACCCATGATGGCCGTTTAGATCGGGTTATTTTGTGCGATTTATTAGGATCGTGTTCTGGCACGCATACTGTGACTTTGGACCCAGTCAGTCATTTCGAACAATCTGCTACTCAGGAGTATTGGCACAGGACACCCGCTGGAAATCCGTGGAGGCGGGGTGAGATGCAGAGAGAGAGAGAGAGGGGGTGATGGCTCAAACGCAGACTTCCGTTAGTGTAAGGGGCCCTGACGTGTGACACACTAAAGACGGGCCAACTGCCTGGCCAGCCGCCCACCCAAGTCTCTTCTACATTCTTCTTGGGAATGGAATGGCGGGAAGAGAGAGAGAGAGAGAGATGTAGAGAGGGAAAGCGGAGAGATAAAAAGCAGGAGAGATAAAAGCAGGAGATAAAAGCAGGAGAGATAAAAGCAGGAGAGATAAAAGCAGGAGAGAAAACTGAAGAAATGCAAACCCTACCGTTACTCGCAACAAGCCGATTTCCACACACGCTAATTGCGTGAATATGTGGAGTAGGATGAACTGGCGAAATGACCATGATGTCTACTGTGTACGAATCTGGAGCAAGCTGGGCATCCGAAGTTGCGGCATACAATAGGGAATTACTATCACCAAGGGCCACAGAACTGCAAACAGGCAATGCCTAAGTTGGGATTATTCCAAATGTCCAAAAATGCCTTTGACCGTACATGGTGGCAGGCAGACCAGTGGCGGTCGTTTCGCCATGCTGGTCGGTGTTTCGTCGGATGGGATGCTGTGCTGGGCCACTCAGCAGTCCTCCAGTCTGGGCTCCTTCTGGCATCCGTCCGTTGGTCGTCTATCACTGCCGTTGTGGTCCTGCGTCCATGGTGGGCATCGTGTGTGGCAGTCGGGCTGTGGCTGGGATGGTCGGTCCTTCGGTTACCTGGTGTGGTGGTGCGTTTGTTTGTGTGTGTCCTGTCTGGTCCATTTCCTGGTTGGCTCGTGGGGTTCCTGGTGCCAGTCAGGATCCTTCCTGCTGTGCTACTACTACTGCACTGCTACTACTACTACTGCTACTACTGCACTGCTACTACTGCTGTGCTACTACTACTACTGCTGCTACTGTGCTACAGCTGCACTGCTGCTGCTGCTGCTGCTGCTGCTGCTGCTGCTGCTGCTGCTGCTGCTGGTGCTGCTGTTCTTCTAATGGCTGCTGTTGCTACTGCTGCTACTGCTACTGCTGTTTGTGTTCTGCTGATGTTGCTGCTAGTGCTGCTGCTGATGCTGCTGATGCTGCTGCTGCTGCTGTGTTGATTTGTTCTTCTAGTGGCTGTTCTGCTGCTGCTGCTGCTGCTGCTGCTGCTGCTGCTGCTGCTGCTGCTGCTGCTGCTGCTGCTGGTGCTGATGCTGCTGCTGCTGCTGCTGCTGCTGTGCTACTGCTGCTGCTGCTGGTTATGTTCTTCTTCTGATGTGATGGGCCTGCTGCTGCTGTGTTCTTCTTCTTCTGCTACTGCTACTGCTGCTGCTGCTAGGGATGGCTGATTGGAGTTCAGGATAGATGTCTTGATCGTGACAGACCATGATCATGCATGCAATAGGCTGATCATCTTGGTTTGGCCCTACCTAGATCAGCCCTGAGTTCAAGATGATGTCAGCCCTGATCATGGTCTAGGAGTCAACTCTGATGAAGCTCAGATGAAGCCCTAACCCTGGACAACCCTGTCCTCATGATCCGAGGAATATGGTTACTGTGGGATTTGGTATAGACTCATCTATTGTGGGTGGGACAGCTTTCTCCTGTTTGGAATGGGACCTGGGAGACATCCTGACCCATGGAATCCACCTGTTCTGTGAATAGGTGCTGATTAATATGAGCCTGCGATTACGGTTCTGGATTATGTGACAGATCATGGTTCAGTGTCATGGTTTGCAGCCCTCCTCCCTTTCCGTGTTCCCTTTCCATGAACAGCAACGGGGTACTGGTCACTCCACTGGTTTTTTTTCCGGTCCGACATGGCGTGCAAGCGCTCGATCCAGAGCAGGTCACACACACACACACACACACACCCTACGCTGCTGCTCCATGCTGGTTCGCGGAAGCACAACTCACGCACATACACACACACACGTGAACCGAGGATTAGCCCGGCAGAAGGTGGACAGTGGATGCGCACTTCCGAGGCTGTCAACGCCTCTGCCCCCTCCCCTCCCCTTTCGACTCGTTTGAGTTCCTGTTGCTGTGGTTGCTCGGCGGGGCTCGACCACTAACGCCGCCGCGGCCACTAACACCACCGGTATCGCTGTCTCGCTCTTGCTACTACTGCTGCTGCTGCTGCTGCCGCTGCCTTATTTGCATAACAAACAGCCAGGCCGGGACGATTTTGTGGATTTGGTCTTGTCAAGTTCGGTGGGACAACCGGAGATGGAGGGAGCTGGACTGTGCGGGGCGGACGGACGGAAGCTGTGAGCATCTTCGTTGTCCGGTGATCGAGACCATGAAAGCGATTAAAATGCTTGGAGGAGAAGGCAGAAGAGGAGGTTGCGGTGGTGATGGTGGTGGTGGCGATGTTGGATAGTTGTGCCCGAAAGTAGGCTGTGGGACGGAATACGAAGGGACGTGAGCGTAAGCTCGTTGACAGCTTGGCTGCTTGAGGGTGTCACGGATTCGCGGCATTACATTCTGAAGCGGTACAATGTATTCTGTCCTGTGGAAGTTACAAGACACTATCGTAATGTTGGTATGTGTGTGGGTACATCCGTAAAAAGCCTCTTCGAGCGGTTTTTAGTTCGAAATTTGGGGCTGAAGCTAAAATTTCTCCTTTGCAGTACATGGCTGATCAGATCTTTCGCTGCTGTCTATCACTTGCTACTCTTATGTTGGTTCCTCAGTCGGCAGGTGCTAGAATGCCTGAAAGAGGAGCTGCAGGAAGCAGGTTAAAAGAAGATGCGATCACTGGAAGAAGATTTTTATGCGCCGGTCACTTCAGATTCCCACCCACGTCCTTATCTGATACATAGGCTGGTCAGTCTTGTAAGTTGAAAGAGCTTTGCGAGTAGGACAAAGCCAGACAGGAAAGGCTATATGGGCGTAATGCAACAGGTTCCGTGTATGGTGGCCACGTGCAGTGCCTTAGAAATGCATTTGTCCATGCATGCACGCGTAGATACAAATTTCCACCGTTATTTCGCCAGAACTACTGAAGTTCCGAGAAAACCAGGTGTATCCTAGAGAAGGATGAGTTCGCAGAAGCAATTGAGAATATATCATCCCTGAAAAATACTTTTATTCGGATTCTAACCGGAAACCATCACCAAAATCAGCCACATTTAAGTCTAGTGGATAAGGGCGAAGGAAGCGCTTCATCTTATTTATAATACAGGCAGTTATTATCCTTGCATGTGGCTCTCCGAAACGGCCATCGACTTAAATTAGTGTACTTAACCCATATATATATATATATATATATATATATATATATATATATATTGATTGCCCAGGTGACATGAACTAGAATGCCGACGCAAGCGAAATAGTGAGTTCCGGGAAGCCTTTGAGAAGGAGGAGGAGATGCGATCGCTGGAACAAGACTTTTATTCACATGCTGTTTAGGATTCTCAAGCGAACCCCCAATCAAAGACAACAACCTACAAGGGTGATGGACTCACAAGGCGTTTAGTAGTTCGATGATGCAGGTGCCGATGGTCCCTCATCCATCGTCCATGGTTGTACTTGAAGTGATAATTGCTTGCTCACTGCATCCAAAACGCTAGGTTAATAAAATTATTGTCCCAGCGATTGCAACCTCTTCCCAACTAGACTTAGCTTGAACACGCAATATTTTTGTTTCTTCTTCTGTAACCTTACGCAATATCTCAGCCTGTTTCAAGACCGAAAGTGCATACTTCCACAGGTATTCACAGGATACCCACTCAATTCTACCAATCGCAATCGACGATCGAAAGCTTCCTCAAACTATGCTTATAAGGAGTGGACGATTAGTCAATTACCCAATTAAAAATAGATTAATTTTTGTGATCATCGTTTACGGGGATCCCCCTACAGGACAAGAAAAGAGGAACATCCCGCAGTAAAACAGATAGCATTGCACTGAACGTCGGAAAGCTTAGTTATTTGCTAATGGAAGTGGAGAGGAGAGTTCCAGGAAGTAGTCGTGAAGACAGAGACACAAGAGCTTTATTAGCCTGACGTTTCAGATTCTCTAACCCATCATCAGCGACAGTCGAAAAATTGTAATAGGGGGCAGAATGGACGCATTATTTATAGGGCGTGTTAGCTATCCCCGTGCCCAAACCCCTAACACTAAGTCTAACGTGAACATTAACCCCGACACTAATCTTAATCCTAACCCTACTCTTAACCCTAATCGTACATTAACCCCAACGCCAATATTAGCAATAATCCTAACCTTAACTTCAATCCCATCTTCCCTGGAATTTATCTTTAATCCGCCTTTATTACGGGGTGTTTCTATTCACCTATCCTACCGAGGCCACATTAACTAGTGCTACGTTATTTTTTGTGTTTTTCTTTGCTGTATAAATTCTTTAATCACGGTACTAACTTTAAATGGAACTCTTGCTTACTGCATATAAATGACCCATACGTTTCACTGTGCACTCTTGGGCTATATTTAAGGCGTTTTTGATAACGGTTCTTAATATGTCTGGCTCCATTGTGTGAATTTCTTCCCCAATAGTGTTCCTGATCTGTTTTGTATTCTCTCAAGGGATATTACTTGGCTAGTAAGTGTCGCCGGAAATATCGTGCTTTGGTCTTTTACGCCCGGCTGCATTCAATCCATTTAAAAATACCGGTATAACACTCTATTAGACCTGCTTTTTTTCGAACCGGGACGATTTTGTAGAATATCACAATAAGAAGGGCTTTAGTCACCTCCCTGTGGACTGTGCAGTTAAGTTCCCAGTCATTTTTTTCTGCAAACAGATGCGTATAGGAATGACAGATGACTGTCTTTTTCTTTATCGCGAAATGACTGTCATGAAAAACGCAATTCAGACACTGCGTGGACTTGCATTTGTTGATTAACGCTCACCGATCGCCAACGGAACGCACTCATTCCGTTAGTAGAGTAATAGGCAGGTGAATATTGCCGGCAAAAACAAGAGAAAGAGAGAGAGTGCCTCAAGGCAGAGCGGAGCGAGTGAGTTTCGTTAGCGATCCATGAGCATTCATCAACGAATGCAAATCAATATTTCGATCTAAACCGGCAAGACAACGAGCCCGTGGCTTGATGGTTAGAGTGTTGGACTTCTGATCAACAGGTCACGGGTTCAATCCTCGAGTGGTGCACCACCTGGGGGTTGGTATGGTTGGCTGATGATGGCTAATGAGCCAGAAACGACCGTTCCAATCTCCCTTGTCTTTGCCAGCAATATTAACCTACTGAGTGGACTTCCTGCCCCCGTGATTAACCGCTTGAGCCCGATGTTTCTTGCGTATGAGCAAACCTGAGATCGAAATAGCAAATCAATAATTTTGGCAAAAAGTAAGCGAAAGCTTCAGCAATGAGTGCGGCTAACAGCGATCTCATTGGCGTTTTTGAGACTTTCCTAAACAGTTCCCTCACTGTCAAAGAAAGTCCTTAAGAGCCATTTGAGGCGACTAATGATGCGCGTGTCTTTCAGGGTTCTTACGGCAGGACTTCTGTGGTGCACCAGCCTTAAACCAACCCCACTGTGGAAGACCTGCTCGGTGAACCCCAGCAGCAGCCACGCAGCAGCTAGTCATATAGGCAGAATGTACTTAACAGCTTTGAATAATTCATTTGACCCAAGTGTGATTAAACTCATGGCTCTGGGTGGGGTCTCAGAGCTCAAGTGGTTACTGTGTTGGCTGCAACAAAGCCTTCCCCTTGCTGTCGTGAGTTCGAATCACACTGATGCCACCGAGTTGTTCACAAGTGGATCAAACGAATAGGCAGAATGAAATTACCGGCAAAGACCAGGAAGCCCATTTCGGACTTACTAGCAATTGGTAAACAGTCAGGTGTTTAAAACAATTTTTAAACAATAGTTTGCAGCCCAACGCTCTGACTACTGCACTACAAGCTCCTTGTCCCGTCTGTTTCGATCAGGAATATTGACAGTGGTGGATGGGCACTGGTAGGGATGCCTTGGATGACTGCCTAAACTGGAGCTGGGAATAGCAACCGCTTTACGATAAATTTCAGGAAGGGTAAATGTACCCTTGTCCGAATGCTAACAATAACTCCAATGTAAAACTAAACTATCACCGTAATCTTAACCCTAAACCTAAACCCTACGGTTAATACGACCCCAAACCTTAACCCTTAGCCTAATCCTGTCTCTAACCCCAACTCTAGTCTTAACCTCAAACTTTACCCTAACCCTCACCTGTATCCTCAACATATTTTCTTTGGAATTTAGCAAAAAGTCACATGTATTGTGGGCGCTTCCCAGGTCCTGTTTAGGCGGCTACACAAGGAATCCTTACTTGGACAATCACCGATCGGTGGCGGAAAGCACTCGGCAAATAAAACTTGTAGTGTATATTTTGGAGACTGGCTCCCACTGCTTCGTCAGACTATGGGCGGTGTACAAAAACAAGCAATCAATTGACCGTGTCTAGGAAAGGATTCTACGGTTGGTCCAAATTTACGCCAATACGTGTTTAGTGTATATCCTCATTACTTAGGGATTGAGTGTGTTCGTTTGAATTTGTCCTCGGGAATTTGGTATGTGGCATCGATCTGGCGACTGATGCATGCTCCATCTGAGTACATTGTTTCCAGGAATCCACAGCCTTTTCTGAGTGAGTGGATGTTAAACTCCGAGTTTTCTCGCACGCAAATTTATGTCTGCCACACTGACCTCGTCTCCTGACCACCAACTGATGTTCGGGTTAAAACGGATTTCCCAGTTTGCGTACAACAAATGTTATCACAACTGGCACAATGGATTTTGTAGACAACACCTTTCCTGCCGAGGTGTCTATATGCAAAAAGCCAGCCAGGACTATTTGCCGGAACTGAAGTGCAAGAAAAGCGGGAAAAACAGGGCTTTTGCTGTCTAAAATAAATGTGTAAGACGCTCTCACCATCTGGAGGTGCGTGCGCGTCAACAGTAATCCTCGGCTGGTCAAAACGATGCCACAGGCGATGAAATGAGCCTTGCCTGGCTAAATCCCCTAACACTTCGCCGATAATCCTTTTTGTGTGTTTCGTCCGCCCTCTACTCCTCAGCGCGCTTGCCCACAGACTCGCAATCTACTGTTTCCGGTTGCCCCTCAGCTAGGAACGTGGGGGGGGAGGGTTCGTGGGCCGGTGGAAGGAGTTGTCGCTGCGTTCGTCAAGGTCCGGGCCACTCTATCCTGCACCCTTTCCCAGCTGGCGAGGGGAAGGGGTGTGATGAGGCGTAAGCAACATTACACGCCAAACACTGTCCCTCTCTCTCCCCCCTCAACCCGGACGAGGTCGGTATAATAGGATTTATGCGTTAGCGAGTGAGACGTCCCCACACTCGCTCTCTCTCTCTCTCTCTCTCTCTCTCGCTCCCCTCCGCCCCCGTTACTGAGCGCCACGCGCCGACCAGTGCTCCCGATAGGGTGTCATGTGCAGCGCTAATCCCCAAAGCAGGGCTAGCGGGTGGGCAAACGGTAGGAACTGTAAACTCCAGCGAGGGAAGAACAAACGGAGTAAATAAATGGCTCCTTGGTTCCGACGTACCGCATGGAGCCTCCAGCTGCATGCGATCTACAAGGCGAAATGCGCTGCTCATCCTGCAATCGAGCCGCCACCACCACCTCTCCCTCGTCTTTGTTGGCATTGTTTATCTGCCTTTACTACTACTAGCCACTCTGTGGCCACTTGCCGGGTTCGAGAGTGAGACCCAAAGCAGTACGGGACGAGTGAGTCCTGGTAGCGATCCGTGAGCGTTCATGAATGGATGCCAATATTCCCTATCTAAACCGATAAGACAACGAGCCCGTGGCTCAGTGGGTTAGACTTCCAATCAACAGGTGACGCGTTTGAGCCTCGGGTATGGCACTATCTGGGGATTTCATGCCTTTGTGTTATCACAGTCACGCCAGTTAATTGACATTCCATTTCCATTTACAAGCATTTCAGGCCAATAAAAGGCTCGAGTTACGAATGGCTATCAAGTAAAACGCACAGGTGGTTTATTGGAATGCTGGGTACCTGGCGCTAATTTGGGGGGGAAGAAGGGGTCGACGGTTTGAACCCATCTAACCGTGTGTGTGGGGTCGTGTTCCCACAGTCCAACCTACGAATATTTTATATTTTTTAAAAAATTCAAGTTTTCTCTATTGGCTGAGGTATGACAGTTCGACCGCCGCTTTCGACTATATACACAGTGTGCTCCACAGCCTGGTGGCGCAGGAGTGATGAGTTGCACGTGTGTTAGTAGACTTGCGTTGTATCTACCGCACTCTCTCTTCCCTCACCGGTCTGTGCACGGTGTCAAGAAGACCGGAGGCATGGTCCAGCGCAGGTGGCTGGCGCCACACCTGGCTCGGATCCCGCTGAGTGAGAGTGCCATGAAGGCCTGAGGTACTGCAAGGTTAACAGCCTGAAATAGTCGACCGGACACCCAGTTATCCTGCATGCACATTCTGCTGAGCGACAAATTCGTTCGTACTTCTTCTAAGCATTTTGGTGTCATCGATTTTTGATTGGCGAATTCCTTACCTCTATTTATCTCCAAACCTTCATAGCAAAGTGTTCACAGAGGGCAAAAATGGATACGAAACACTTCGGTTGTACTTCCTCGTCAGATCCATGCAGTTGCATTGGCAATAAAAATATGAAAATTTGTCAGTGTCTCGTGGGTTAGTAACACTCATCGTTCCCATACCACACGCATGACGAGATCGGCATGTTGTGTTCCTAACGGGAAAGTGACATTTCCAGTGCAACATGGGACTATTCCGAGAACAAGGTGCACTCACGGGAAAGCGCATTGGGATTGAGGAGTCTTGGGAGTGAGCCCGACTGAAGTCAATCTGTAGGTATCAAAATCCTGGCATTCGTTAGATCGCAGTCTACACGCAGTCCTGCACGAATTGCATGAAAGCATAGTCGACTCATTGCCGAACGCTAGACTGTACTTGTTTGTCTCAGTGAGTGTTTACTAAATATGCATGCATGTGTGTATTCACGCGGTGGACGGTGTGTGCCAGTAGGTACTACGACTGTCTGCATTGTCAGGCGCCCGGACGACTTCTCTGTCGGCGATGCGACGAAGTTCGTACTTTTTTGCAACCCTTACGTGACGCGCGGCACTCAGGATGTGATAATATCCACGCCTGCGCACTATGACCTTTTGGCACACCCCCGTGTCACGTTAAAATATATCCATGTCCTGTTTTAGCAAGTACACATTAACCCTGTGGGAGTCAGGTGACAAAATATAAGTGCAACCTAATCGAATGTTATCCAATGAATAGTGTTTACGTACACAACTGCAAACGGTCTAAAAAGACGTCACTCTTCTAACTGAAATTCACTCTATGAGACGTGGGCTCGCTGTGAATGTGTGCGTGTGAGCCGACACGCACACGACAGTTCGACCGTCGTAATCCGACGATGTCCACCGTATGCTCATGGGAAAGTTGAGCAGGGACGGTGACTTGCGCGTGAATTAGTTTAAAGTGATAGTAGACTTGCGCTGCATCTACCGCACTCTCTCCTCCTCCCCCCCACCTGAGCCCGGTGTCAAGACAGAGTCAAGAAGACCGGAGGCGGGAGAGGACGCAGGTGGCTGGCGCGGCTGGGTCCCCTATGTCCTAGCCGCCCCTAGGTGTGCCACCACACCTCCATGTTCGGCATTTGTTATGGAGCGCAACCCGAATAACGCCTGCCGTGCCCTAATTTGGCCCCCGTGTTGGTCCAACGCATCTACCACGTGGCCCGTTTAGGGGGCCACGACACGCACACAGTAATAATGTCACCATACGTGCTGAATTATCAGCGCGACCGGTAACGGCAACAGCCCCGACTCACACAAACACCGTCGACCGTCGACCGTCGTGTCCGACGATGTTCACCCTATGCTGTGCAGGGACGGTGACTCGCGCTGGATTATAGTAAGAGTAGACATGCACAGCATCTACCTCACTCACTGTTCCACTCCCCCAACTGCACCCGGCGTCAAGACAGAGTCAAAAGACCGAAGATGGGCGAGGGCGCAGGCCAACGCACTGTGGTCCAACACCAAATAAGAACACTGCAGCAAAAGAGAAGGGCGGCTCGGAACCCAAATGAAAGGGAGTGTCATAAATGCCACGTTAAGAAGGAGCCATTACAATCTGACTGTACATCCACCAGGCGTACATTGCGCACAAACACACGCACTGAACTGACCACATGATCCGAGTTATCCAGTCAGTTGGCAGCCTTCCAAACCCCGGCTTTAGTGCACCGTGATAGTTTCAAGCGCATCAGATTGTTTACAATGAGGAAAAATGCGCTGAGCCATTGACCTCACTCTCACCCCCCCCCCCCCCCACAATCAGACCACCGTCCGAGCCGGTCAGTTGTTTGATGCGCGAGTGGTCGCAGCCGCTGACGACCTCATCTACGCATACTACGTACATGACCTGCACCGTAATCGGTACAAGGTGTGGGGGAGGTAGGATGTTGTCGGTGATCGCGGGTGGCGGGGCATCGATGAAGTTATCAGTGGTTGGGGTGGTCGTCATCGTGGGGTCTAAAGTAGGTGTGGCATAAGTTGATGTTTTGGGATTGTTGTCGCATTGAGTTCGAAGATGTCCGACCAGGCCAATTCGCGCGGAATGTGTGTTGGCAGGGCTTGGGAGTTGGCGGTGTTGATCCGCGGTGCTTGTGACTTTCGGGCTGCCATTTCGGCCTTAGCAACGGCAATCCGAATGGCTTCGTATATTGCTGCGCAGTCGTCCGCGAAGAGCAAGTCATGGACTGTAGCCGTAGACACGCGCATTTTGGCCTGCATACGCCGACTGTTGAGAAGGTGTCTGTCAGTTCTGTAGGCGATGAGGATCCCAGGCTGCTCATCCTGGTAGGCGTCCATCAGCATAGCCGAGAACATGAGACTGGACAGGGTGGGAGCCAATACACAGCCCTGCTTCACTCCGTTGGTCACTGTGAATGCTTCGGATACCGTCCCGTTGTCAGTGACGCGCGCCGGCATCCCGTCATGAAGCTGACGCACCATGTGCGTGAACCGCTCAGGACAGCCAAATTTCGGCATGTCTTTCCACAGTCCGTCGCGATTCACACACAAGACGGGGTCCGGCACAGATGATTTGCGCGGCAGGAGACTCCCCGGGCTGTGCTGCTATGCCTGAATCAGATCCCACGGAGTGGGAGTGCCATAAACGGCAAGCGTGGCTGGTGTGGCTTGAGCCTGTACCTATGCGTGCCGCCACGCCCCCCCTCCCCCTATGTCCAACACTTGTTATGGTAGCTCAACCCGAATAACGCCTACGGTGTTGGTTCAGCGCAACTACCATGCGACCCGTTTATGGGACTCCCCAACCCTAACACTAGCCCTAACATAAGCAGAAATGGTAGCCCTCGTTTTAACTGTAACCCTACCAAACCTATAATTAAACTAACCCTAGCCTCAGCCCTACACTTAACCCTAACGTGGGCAAATGAATCTTAACCCTAACCTTAAACTTAACCCTCATTTCCCTGGAATTTGAGCAAAACCATCTGTGTTCCGAGTGGTTCCTGTTTTCATTACTCGTTTAGGGGACCATCCGTACCGTACGAATGGGTAGCCAAAAAACGATAATTATCTACTTAATTTGCATTAAAATTTAAGATAACATCTTAAAAACTTTAATTCCTTTCAAAGTAATGTCCATTAAATCACATGAAGTGGTCGCAACGGACTTTCCATTGTTTTAAACACTTTTTTATATTTAAAGGGGTGGGTTAATATTGCCGATAAAGACAAGGGAGACTAGAATGTCAATGTCTGGCTTATTAGACGTCGTCAGCCAGTCATACCCAACCTCAGGTAGTGTGCCACCCGAGGATCGAACCCACCATTGATCCACGGCATCCTTGTCTTGCCTGTGTAGATCGGGAATATTTACTTGCAGTCGTTGATGAACGCTCACCGACTGCTAACAGAACTCACTCGTTCCGCTCTGCCTTGAGGCTCACTGTCGAGCCTCCAGCGATTAGGGGGCTAGATCGGGCAAGGGAGGTAAGACACCGTTGTTATTCCGTTTTTTGGCCAAACTGGTTGATTTGGAACACCGTGTGGGCAGCTATACCCGATCGCCACAATTCAGATTTTTCTTACTGCATTACACAATCGCATTAGCACTTGCAGACAGCAATGTACGTTCACTGTGATGCCATGAGGAACAAGTTAAATGTGAACCACTCCTTTGATCTAAAAAGCCACCATCCTGGATGCGTTGATGCTTTAAGTTTGCAATCAAAAAATCACCGAGAACGTTAGGAGGGTGTTCGTAAAAACAATCACTCTGTCCGCCAAGATGGATTCACATGAACACTACTTGGCCAACTGAGCAGGAAGAGAGTCTAGTAAACGTACCTAGCGGGAGAGAGCAGCACTGCCAACCCACTTGCCTACAGGAAACAATTCTCGTCTTCTTTGGCTACTACCTCGTATGAGCCAGGATGGTGTCAAGGATCTCATATAGATAGGAGAACGAAAAGGGTCACATTAAAAGTAAACTATTATAGCCTGGTAGTCAGTCCCGAGAAGGGCCGAGTTATCACCTCAGCTGGAAAAGCTTCTACATCGCGATTCAACCCCATCAGATTTAAAATAGTGTGTAAGTCGCTGATTCGCATGAACGCTACTTGGCCAACTGAGCAGGAAGAGTGCCTGGCAGAGAAAGAGAACAGCACTGCCCACCTACTTGCCTACAGGAAATAATTCTCGTCTTTTTGGCTATCCCCCACCTCATATACGCACAGGGTCAGGCCTCAGCTGAAATCAGTCCTCCTTTCCCGCCCTTTTGGTATTTAGGTCTGGTTTCAAAACCGTCGCAGTAAGGAACGACGAATGAAGCAGCTGAATGCCCTCGGTGTCCGACGGCCGTTTTTCCGGCACTCGCGCCGAATGCGCGGTCTTCGGACGGGATTCGTACCGGAGGAGCTGTCACCCGAAATGGCAGCAGAGCTTCTCAATGCACCGGCATATCGTGGACTGTTTGGCGAAACACATGCGGTAAGGAACAAATTGTGAACACGGGTCATTGTCTCAGATCCTCACTCAGTTCATTGGTTGCCTATTTTGAACAGTCAGAATGGTCACCGTTTTGATGCAATGGTCTTCCAATTAAAATTTGGTACTTATAAAAAACTTGCAATTTTTTAAACGAATTATAGAAAGTGAAAAAAAATAACCAAATGAAATAAGGATAAACTCCTTTGTTTTTATTTATTCTACTTAAACTGGTTTGCGTGTATGTGCGTTCACTCACCGCATGGGCCTATTCGATTACATGCGCCTCCATGACAGCGTAATGTACCGCAATGTCGGCATAACTTATGCCCTACGCATACCCATCGCTCCTGCTATTCCCACTAACACTATCACAAATGACAACCACCCAGCCCCACTCGAATTTTCCTGCCCACACTGAGCCTGCAACTTCCCCTAATACATCGGCTTGGTCGGTCACCTGCGAATCTATCGCACAGAGACTGGTGAACCAGTGCCTGGGGCACTGACATAGTCACCGCGCCATTATTCACTGCCCTCACTGCTCCCGTATATACACACACCGCATGGGCCTTTTAGGTCACCTACATCTCCATGACAACCTGCGGTAAACCACCGGAGGCTAAACCACAGCAACGCACACTACCTCCACCAACATATACACCGCCCACCATCATCGCGTACCTGAGACTAGCACGGTTTCCTTGACTGTGTGGCTTGGAGGACTACCAAAAGACGCTTACACCAGACCACGCCGCGTGCCCAATGTATGTTGTGCGTTTACTGACTGACCAGTGGACTGGGAGTCAGGCGGCGATGGCTCCTCCATAACCCCTCGTTTCGGGAATCCTGATGTGGGCGTTAAGGGAGCCAGGTCGTGCTGTGGTGCTCGAAGACGGGTACGTCGACCTGTCAGCCAATGCGCCCACTCCCACATCAGACTGACTGGCTCGGATGGTGGTCTGATTATGATGGTGGGAGAGAGAGGGAGGTCGACAGCTCAGCGCATTTTCCTCACCATAAACAATCTGACGCGCTTGAAACTATCGCGGTGCGCTAAAAGCCGCGGCTTGGAAGGTTGCCAACTGACGGGATAACACGGACCGCGTGGGCAGCCCAATGTGTGTTTTGTGTGGAGTGGCTGACTGGTGGACTGAGAGTCAGGCTGCAGTGGCTCCTTCTTAATGTAGCCTTTATGGCACTCCCACTCCCCTCCATTTTGTTGTAGCGTTCTTGTTTTATTTAGACCACAATGCGTGGGCCTGCGCCCTCTCCCATCTCCGGGCTTTTTGACTCTGTCATGACACCGGGTCCAGGCGTGGCAGTGGAATAGATAGTGAGGTAAATTCAGTGCAAGTCTATTCTCACTATAATCCACCGCAAGTCACCGTCCCTGCGCCACCCTTCCATGGAGCATACGATGCACATCGTTGGACTACGACGGTCGAACTGTCGTGTTTTTGTGGCTCCCACCAACCTGGTCCCACTGCTTTCCCGTTCGGGTCAAGCTAGCTTATTTTTAGCTCACTCGATGAGCATTATACTTCGGATCACCGTGAAGTTTGAAATTCAGTCTCGTGAGGTTAGGCCTGAAGACAACGACTGTTAAGTTAAAATTGCTCTCTGATTCTCAGTGCCGTTCTCGGCCCAACCGTCTCGAGTAGTGGCTTTGAAAAGCATTAAGAATTCTACACACCGATTGTATATTAGTAGTACTAGCGTCTGCTACGGCATTTCAAATGTTTTAACTGGCTACGCATTCAAGGCAGTCTTCTCGCAGCGGAAAAAAATCGGCAGATGAATTCAACTCGTTTTAAACCAACCAAACCGGAGAATTAAAAAAATGTTACACACCCTGCAAATAATGGGAACGGTAGTAACCACTGGCTCATGGTATGTAATATTTCACGTTTCCTTCGAAGTAAAATCATTTGTATCTTGGAAAATCTAGGTGACAATTTTCTAGGCGCTTCAGAAATATGGAGGCTGAAGAGTATGCAGCTTAGATCGTGGACTTTCGGCATTTTTGTCATTCGGCTGACCAAACTGCCAGCTGTTTCAATGGGCTTCGGCAAGGCTTGAGTGAAGCTAGCGCTCTACTCATCTGGACTACTGTGCCCCGATTGAGAGCCTTCAGTTTGTTTACAATTGGGCCACGTTATTCGCCCAATCTACTGCAACGTACGAAATCCACCAATTCGGATACAGTAACCTTGTTACCAGAACAGGATTTCTTAGGCAATTAATCTAGAATCCATCAGATGGCCACATTATTCTCTTAATTAATGGATGGGAAGGGTGCGCATATGTGTCTCTCCTTGGAACTATCTTCCCACGAAGTGCCTTGTGATAGGTTAAAACAAGTGTATAGAGCAAACGCAATTTTGCCCTTTGATGCTTAAAGAACAACATGTTTCTTTTCCTGGAAGACCCCTAGTACTTCCATTCTCATACTGCAGGTGGCCTTTCATAATAGTTCAAGGGGAAGGTATTCAATTCCCTTCCGACCAATGGATATTTGTTTAAGTTTTTAATAAAGCACTATTTACTTCAGGGTTTCTATGGTGCCATGGCGGTCGCGGCTGCCTCAGGCATGGCATTTGGACACTCAAACCTTGCCTACCACCAGTCGTCAATCTATGCCCCCAGTCTGTTCCCCACCCTGGCGGATCTTGCATCGGGAATTGGACCGCCAGCCCCGCCATCCGCAACAATTTCAGTACCAACGGTGCCACCCTTACCTCCCTCCGGACTCCATTCCGACTACGGCGTCGCCCTCCTCCCCTTCGACCTTCTTCCAGCTTCAAAGAAGCTTCCAGATGCACTCGGTCCCCTGGCCTATCACAGCCTGCCTCCACAGAACCAGCATTCCGGTACTCCGTCGACAGGACAGACTACTTCCCTTACGGGCAACTTCTTGCCGTCTGCCGGGCTGACGCTGGATGTCAGCGTTAGCCAGATTCGCACCCAAACCCCGGCGGCGGATCAGGGCACCAGGTCCCGACAGACACAGTTACCCAGCCCCTTTCCCTCCGGCAGTCGGCCCCAAACTCCTCGAAACTCTGCTCCCCTTGGTAAGCCGCTAGAAGGGGAGGGTGAACATCCTACTGTTAGGGAACTAAAGTTGCTGAACGATTCAGAACAGGCAGAACAGATAAATGATGAGTTTGCTTGACACCCTAGGCAGGACACCTTAACCTAAACTTATCGTATCGCTAACCTTAACCCTAACCTAAACCATAGCCATACCCATAAACCGAACTCTTTTTTTCCTGGAATTGGCACAAAGACTTCTGGGTTGCGTCCTATTCTCATATCCCGTTAAGGGGTTGCTTCAGGTTCTTAACAATATGGTTATCTCCTCTCTAGTGAAAACCATCCCAGAACTGTGTAGGATTTTATTTTGATACTAACTGATAGATATGGCGGATGGAAATATATACAAGAAGCAACTCGAATCCAGGAATTCTGGCTGGCAAGGCAACGCTTTTCTCATTATATAACGGGATCACGGTAGCGAACTTTCTTCCGTCTTATCGTTGAGTGTTCATATATTCTTCGTTCCCCACAACGGGTAGCGTTCCAGATGCGTTGGACTAAAACTGGGGTAAGCCTGGCGCACGGAATGTGTCAAAGTGGCTGCCCAGAGCACGCCTATACGGAGCCCTCGCTTCACGTCAGCCCGACACCAGCTGATTGACAAGTTCAAGCATTCGACTGGCGCAGGAGAGGGGAAAGAGAGAGAGAAGCTGAAACTGGGGTCTCCAGATCCAGTGCACGACAACACACTCCTCGTTAAGACCAATCTGATCGGCCTGTAGCTATCGCGACAAACTTGGAACGTTGCCAACTGACGGGATACCTCGTCTTACTCTCAGGACTGAGATCAAAGCTCTACTGGCTGTTTCGTTGCATGGTCTTAATGACAGTCTCCCTCGTTTGTGATCTGGGTTGCCTTTACGAAAGCCTGGTACACGTTGTGGGGACCAGGCGTGTATCTGGCACGCTCCGTCTGACTGTTTACTTTTCTCACCACACCATCTTCGATTGTCTTGAAATGTTCCTACTATTGTGCCTTGGTGGGTAATAGAGGAGAGAGTGTGGTTGATGCTATGCAGGTCTACCTCAGTATAAAGTATTTTACGCGTAAGTCACCGGTGCTGAGACAACTCCACAGAGTACGCAGTGGACGTCATTGCACGAGACGGTTGAACTGTCGTAGCACCCTTTGTAGAGGTCAGGTTCTAAGTAGTCCCGTCAGTGAACGTAAAATGCAGCTATCTTCTTGTCATCGAGAACCGTTGAGGACTACATCATAATTGAAAATAAGGATTTTAATTTGACATAAACTGATAGCCATCGTGGACGGAAATATCAAAAAGCTGAAGTGTTATCCCAGACAATCTGCTAAGAAATATAAGACCTTGGCAGTGCTACCGTCGATTCCGACGATGTCCACAATATGCTCAACGAAAGGGTGGTGCAGGGACGGTGACATGCGCGTGATTAATTTTAAGGTAATACTAGACTTGCGCTGCAGCTACCGCACTCTCTCCTGCTCCCCCACCTTAGCCCGGTGTCATGACAGAGTCATAAAGACCGGAGGCGCGAGAGGACGCAGGTGGCTGGCGTGGTCGGAGCCGCCACTGAGCTTGCCGCCACACCGGGCTCTGATCCCAGATGAGTGGGAGTGACATAAAGGCCACATTAAGAAGGAGCCATTGAAGCCTGGTTCTCAGTCCGTCAGTCAGCCACTCCAGACAAGCACATGCGCTGGGTAGGTCGTGCGATCCGAGTTGTTTCGTCAGTTGGCGACCTTCCAAGCCACGGCTTTTGGCGCATCGGATTGTTTATAACGAGGAAAATGCGTTGAGCCGCCAAATTCGCTATCTGTTCGCATTTCGCGGCTCTAGCCACCATCCGAACCGGTTCGTGAACTGGTGCGGGGAATGGGCACGTGACCACAACGTGATCAAACTTGCTTCCTTTATCTAAATACCCTGCGAGATAAAGGAGATATTATGCATAGGTTTCTACGTGATTTTACCAAGGAAACCTTACCAAATGCGGATAGAAATAAACGTTATCTTATATTCAGCCAGTTTTCTATGTTACTAACGGTCGTAGATCACATTTATGAATTAATGCGTGTGCTCTCCTAACGAAGAACATGGGAAATGTCTTGTTGCCAAAATAACCTTTACTCGCCTAAAAATCGATTTTTGCGTTCGTCTGAGACAGTTGATGCAACATGGTTTACTTACGATTGCATCTGCTAACTTTAAGTAAAATTAGCAGATGCAAGTGTCAGTAATTCAACTCTCCGTCTGCCTTGTCGGTATCCTTCTACCAAAATACACCTTATGTTTTGAATCAATACGTGGGAAGTCATTTTGGGAGATGGATTTTTCAATGATTGGCACTATGACAGGCTTGGTTCCCCATGTATGGAAATGAATCGCGACATTGACGAAAGTCAAGGATAAATACTAAAATTTGCAAACACAAGTACTACCCCGCTCTTTTCTACCCTGGAAAACAGCCTAACATTACCGTGTCCCTCTAGAGAAAAAGTACGTAGCGACACGGCATCCTTCGTGGTCGCAGCTGGTCAGCAGCCGACGGCAAATTACCCGACTGGAACAGCTGTCTATCTTTACTTACTGCCAACAAATTCTTTCGTCTGCGCATAAATTCTGATAAGTGTCAGATGGCGTGCGTTTTCAGAAACAGAGCCGGTTTCCTGAGACGTAATTATGGTGAAATACCAGGCGTTAACAGCAGCCATAGACGCATTACGAAAGGAAGAAAAAAGCTCTGGATTAAGACTGCATCGGTTTGCAGTCCAGAACTCGAATTTTGGACCAGATAGCGAAGGCTACCGTGAGTGTGAAATTTATAGCCCATTAATGACCGATAACCGCCTGTCTGTTCAAATGCAAGTGGGTGCAAACCAATCGGGTTGATTTCCCGGAAAAAAGAAACGTTTTGATTTCGTGTCAGGGACCGCAAACAGGAAAGCCAGAATGCAAAATGAAGAAGCCGACAGCATAGGACAAAGACAGGGGAAGACTGATACAGTAGCTGTTTCTACTATATTTATGCCCTGATCCCATTGAACAAGGGCATTGCTAAGCCAAAAACAGGCCCTGTCCAATTTTCTGGCCGTTTTGTCGGTGTACCTCAGCCATGTCGGTGTTCGCATCCTTTTGGCTTTAAAACACTCACTCTGTGGATACATCTACTCGTTGGTTTACAAAGTGCCGGAAACTCGGATCCAAGAAATTCCTCTGGGTGGTAGAACTCGCCATGTGCTTTACGAATCTCACGGATTATGTCAACTTCTCCTGGGGCCCCGAATTTAGAAAGCTTCCCCTCTTCGCTTGTACTTTCGTTCCCATCCGACGGAAGAACGCTATGTAAGACTGCTTAGCAAGACCCTAAAGGTCTGTTGATTTTTCACATTTACGAACGGAGGTTTCTCCTAGGCCACTCTGGGAACTTTGCAGCCGAAACTGCTCACTCAGTCCTACTCCAAATCTTTGTCATTTATCAAGGCAGATTCCACAGCTCACTGTTGATGTCATATTGGCCTGAGACAACTTTAAGGAATCTAGCTAATGAGGAGAGGGACATTGGAGTCAGGCTTCATTTTTAAGGTAATGTGCAAAATTTTCTAGCTAACCTGTGTCCATTCAATGTTACCAGAATAGAAATTGTTAAATGACACAGGATTACGTAGGTTTGCATCAAAAGGAGCATTGCTCATGGCGACAGTTGGAGTCTTCGATTTTGGATTTTTGTCTCCTAACACGCAAGGTATCGTGCCACAAATGGCAGTGTTGATGTACGACAAAAGATATGTCGAAAGCCTCTACGCATGGGATGGAAAGACTTCGCAACAAGTAGTTCAGAGCAAAGGGGATGGACAATACCATGCATAATTGAATCAGCGAGTTGTTTACCGTTTTAAAATTTCGTTGTGTGATAATGTCCTCTAAATGATATAAGAACCACCGGCAGTGGAAGAGAGAATTCGATGGACCCGTTTTTAAATAAGCATGTTTTTAAGTAAAGCAGGAAGACTAACAGGATGCCAAGCAAGAATTACAGGTGTAATAAAAGTATATATAACACTTCAGACCGGGTGTTTACCTTTGGGATAGGAACGTAAACAACGAATGTAATAAACGAGTTTACAGATTTTACTGAAAATGATTTCAGTATGAAGGGGGAATGAAAGAACTGATGACAAGGTACCGAAAAGAGGATACCTTGGTTGGAGAACTGTTCAAGAAGTCAGGAATGGGAGAGATCCGCGGTCAAGACACATACTTTATGGATTTGTGATTAGTAAACAAGAGACCATTTGTCGAAAAGGGGAATCAGTTTTCAGATCTTGTCTCGCATTTTGCGGTTCATATTCCTCGTTTTTCCTTGTGGATAGTGTTATGCTGCTGAATCCGAAATTGTAGGCCGACTTATCCGCTGATGGAGAGGGAGAGGGGAGGTGTGTGTACCTGCTCATTCAATCACTGTGTAATTTGGATATTTTTTCTTGCGGACTTTCGCGCTGTTCAACAACTCACGCATCACACAAAAACTCGCGGACACGCTTTCCACCGCGCAGATAATGTCAAACTCTAGGCCGGAGCAAATGGGTAGGGGTAGGGAAAACATTGGAAACGTAGGTGGGAGAGGGGGCATAGGAAAACTTAGAAAGACCCCTGAGTCAACCCAAGGGATTAACCGCAGCAACGGCAGCAACAACGCAATTTTGTTTGTCTACGACGCACGCGTCTCCACCCCACGCGACTGCGAGAGAGAGGGGGGTTGGGGGGAGTCAGGAGAGGGAGATAAGACGGACCGCTGCCACGGTGGGCGGGAGGGAAGAGGTTGTGCCAAGGTCAGTCTCACTTGCGTCGACCAAGGCGCCGGCGTCGCCGACTTGTGCCTGAAGCGACGTATTCACGCTTCATTACTCTGGAAGATGAAATCCTAGCCCGTCATTGATGGCCAAACGCACACACCCGCGCATAGGTCGCGAGACCCGGCCAACACCCCCATCCCAATTAATCTGCGGTTGACGAGGGTTCACTTGCAACCCCCCTTTGTCCCGCTCTCCGCAGAGCACAGGAAAACACTTTCGGAAGGAGTCAGCCGATCGTACGGCATAACGCCTCCATGATTGCATTACACGAGTTTATGTGATAAGTTAGGAAATTCGTGCATGCTGACTCAGTATTCAAGGCCATCTAGGAAAAAAGCCAGCTGAACCGAACGCTAAACAGGAGGTACGTTTCAGTGGACAGATGCAACATAGGTGCATACAAGCATATCAACGGTTCCATCACCTGTTTGTTCGATATCATTTGCATGTGTCATCCTCGACCAAGATTTTCCCTCAGACAATCGGGAAGACACTTAGCCGTTAACAAACACCTAATCACAGTCAGGACTGCAATCAAACTCTATGATAGACTTATTATTCTACCCACAAACCCCTGGACGGTGCGGGATCCAGAAGTAGGCTTTAGCATTTAAACAAAGTCCAAGGGGAGTGGACTGAAACGGTCTGACTACCGGGACTCATTTTGGAAAGAATTACGCCAGCTGATAAAAAATTGTCAAGAAAACAGTGTATGTGGGATCCACAAAGGGTGTGGAAATGCCGAGAATCCATAAGTCCACAAGGTAACAGAGCTGTCTTCTAAAAAACTGTCTTTGCTTCAACCAGTTAAAAGTGAGCGACTTGGAGACTGCATAATTTCCCTTCCCTTCTGCTACTTTTGGTTTTACTTGGTCCGATAACTTCAACTGTTTGGAAGTTGATCTTATTTTACTGAATATTCATGAATAAATGTCTCCGCGTGAAGCTACTTTACCTGTTTGACTTCAAAAAGTCCCACATACTTTGGTTTGATTTAGCAGTTTGATTTCGTTTCTAGGTGAATCGGCCCTATTCTTTGGTGAACAACAAAAGCCCCTGATGGACAATTTTTCTAGAAGTCCATCCTCCAGCAGGGTAAACAACATTCACACCCAGAGCCAGAGCAGTGGGCCTCCAGCCGAAGTTGTCTACTCGGAACTCCACACCTCTACTCTTACCTCCTTCTCAGACCTTACAGACGATGCGGCCTTACAGCAGTTCTCTTCCCTCACGAGAGAGTTTGGACAACAGCACAAAGAATTAAATTTACCCACAGACCCCCCGAACGCTCTACCTCTTTCGTGTGGAAACGTAGAACCAAAAGGCTTTACCGGCTTCTCCACCGATTCCTCTGCCCCCTGTGACCAATTTTCTCACGCGGCAAGTCGAATCCTAACCACCTATCCCTCGCCTTCGGCCTCCACTCGCATTTCAACATCCTCCGGCCTGTTGTATTCTAATGACCCCTCCTCGCAGAGCCTCTTTGAGGGCTCATGGGGCCTGCCAGCAGATACCTCCTTGTCCTCTTTTCCTGCCTATAAACTTTTGTCGGCACCCCCCTATCAACTGAGACAGAGGCCAACTAAGTAGCTTCCACAATGTAAATATACTTGTACGTACTTCTGAGGCTATGTGTTTTGTCCAAGGGAGCGAAAACGGGGTGAACTTAAGTTAACTGGGTGGTGACAACGAAATACCCAATTATGTGCTTTATATATGCAAGCACGAGCCATGGATTACAATTTATGCGACAAAATTACGAAAACAGTTGACATGTGTTTTTCAAACCACTTTCAAGCAGTAAGGTCACTCAGATGGGCTTAAAAGCAGATTAACAGAGAACGAAGTTCCAGGGTACAGGGAATGGTGAACTCCTTTATCACCTAAGTATGCTCTCATTTAAAGTATCAATTTTTAAAAATGGAATTTGATGTCTTTAAAAAATGAGCGGTCGGAATTGGGCATATGCTACCCCCTTCTCAACAGGACAGGGAAATTAGAACATCTCCCCCAATACAAGTGGACTTGCCTTAAGTTTCGGGCGGGATAACTATTCACGTGTCCTAACCCTAACTCTAAGCTTAATCAGAATTTTCCTGAAATGCATCGCAGAACCTTCGGTCTTATGAGCGGTTCATCTCTCCATGTTTTTCTGGGGGTGGTCGGACGGGCGGGCGAATAAGTGCTTCCGGCAAAATGAGTATCATAAATTAACAAAATTAATCCTACATTTTGAAATATTGGTGAATTTTTAAACATATTTAAAATTAGCAGAGGATAAGGTGGAACCGCCACAGACAAGGGAGACTGGAATGACAATTTATAGCCCATTAGCTGTCAGTAGCCAGATCACCTGATACTCGAATCCGCGATCTTTGGTCATTGAGCGTAATATCTACCATTGGTTCGTCTATCGGTTCTACCTTAACACACGTCACTATGCAAATGCCTGCAACTGCACAACGGAATACGCATGTTCCTTAGCCAGATAATTGGACACCACACTATCATACTATTTAAATTGATTTAAACTTGTTGGAAGCAATACGCCCTACTTAAAGAATGTATTTTCTGCGAATCGGTCCGGAACAGTCTCAGTCTATAGTCACCGTACAGGGAAGAGTTTTTGATTATGTTACCATGAACAAAATTTGCGCCCTTAGGTGTATAATATTATTCATTTTGAAATACCCTTTAAAAATATTAATCAACGTTTAATTCGCTATGGGCTTTATTGTATGGTCCCAGATGGGTGAGATATTACCACAAATGTTTGAAGACTGAAATCCAGTGAGTGTGTGTATAATCTTCTTACTATCTCCGGTATCCTTAGAGAGTGGAATTGGTTCTCGTTTTCCACTTCGAACAGTAAATTTCCGCAAATACAGACCCTCATATCGTCGGGAATAGCATCGAACTTCGCAACTGACGACAGCTTCAATTTGCCGGCTGTTAGTAAAAACATCGGAACACTTTTCCAAACCCTTCGTTCACATCTGAAGGGAGAGTTTTCTATGCATTTTCATGGCATAATCACATATGCCTCTTCACTGAATAGCAGTTCTACCAGGACTGTAATCAACACGCCTTTTAATAAGTAAAACCAGACTGCTCAATTGTCAACATCAATAAGAGCCATTATTGGTCGAACGGAGAAGCCACTATGCTCAAATGTTTACGCACTCCGTTTATATCTTGTTATTCAATGGTTTTGGAGCACATTGCCTCACAGGTTTCAACATTCTAATTCTCATGTACTGCAAAAAAAGCAGCCACACGAAGATGTTTCAAAATTGGTTAACTTTTTGAAGGAAGTAGTAATATAACAAGTCGATCAGTTAGAATAAATTAGGGCTTCTAGCTATAAACGTGTAAGCGGCTCTAAAAGAAACTGCATGTAATTGCATTGTTGAAAGTTTTACCTCTTACGTTGGAAAATGGTGGTGCCATAAGATGGCTAGATGGGAGTCTAGTCAACCCCCTACCGTCATCTGCGCAAAGCGTGGTTTAATATTCGGGTGCCTTTATAAGCTTTCTCTCTGCACATACGACGATTGCCTTGAAATCTTAATATGATAACCGTTGACACAGAGGGCGGAGGAATGCCTTTTATTTTAAAAATGTCAATCAAATTTGTCAGATAAAAAATTGCTCCAATCTCCGAGACCAAAGGATACAGCAACACATTATGTTAGAATCCAAAAGTTAACATGGAAGTGATATAGGCAGAATAACATGCCCGACAAAGACATGGGACACTGGACTAACCTTTTCTGGGTTACTAGCAGTCATCAGCCAGCTTTTATTCGCTTGTCTTTGTCGGTCGTTATTCTGCCTATATCCATAGCCGCCGTGCAGCTGCTAGCGGCACTCGAGAATGAGCCCGAAGGTACGACGGGACGAGTGAGTTCTGTAACCGATCGGTGAATGCCTACTTACCAAAAGGGAAATGTAATGGACGAGACACTTCCGATCTCAGTTTCTGTATTTCTGTCTCTTTACACTAAGGTAGTGTTCTATAAATAGTAATACAGAACGCTGATATGCCGATGTACGGCAAACGGTGTATCGAAAGCCTCGGCGCATGGGACGGGAAGACATCGTGGCAATTAAGTCCGAGTGGAGGGTGTGGATAACATCATCAAGAATTCGATCAACGAACAGCTTGACACCATTGTTAAAAGTCGTTTTCTTATAAAATCCACTAAAATAATATAAGAAATACTAGCAGTAAAAGAGAGCATTTGGAGGCTACATTTTAAAATCAGAAAATCATTTCAATAAAAGCTAGAAAAATAATGGGATAGCAACAGAGGAAATGTACCAATTTTGCGAATCAGATGGGGTGTAACATCTAGTAAGTCGCATACATGACAAATATTTCGTAATGGCTCAATCGACATGGCACTGTCGCGAATTCGGGAGGAAGGAAACTGTTCACTGACTGAATAAGGTTTAAAATGTTCATAGCTCACTTGGACCGAGACATATTTAACTAAGTAGTATATATATTATCAATGGTTTTCGTTTGTGACACAGCAATTCGGATTGTGGGAATCTGCCTTACACCAGATAAACTAAATATAAACCTGACTTTGTAACTGCACCACTTAACTAAGTAGGTAGAGAATAGGCATCGATGGAAAAACGAACACGTGAATACGTTCCAGTCTAGTAATGTGAGGCTTTTTACAAAGTAGCCCATCCGAATGATGCTGCGAGCAATCGACCGTCGAAAGTGGTGGCAACCACCACAGGAGATATTCTCTGCATCTAGCGCACCAGCTTATTCCTCACTCATCCGGCTTCGGTGGGTAGGCAATGAGACAACGACCGGGGGGTGGGTGAGGATGCGATGGCCAAAAGCTGATCAACTCCGCTACGCGTGCTACACACGATGGGATCCATACTCAACATGTAGCAGGATACAGTGAGGTACTTAGCGGAAGATTCTCTATTCCGTTCTTAGAGGGTAGCTGCAAGTCAACCAGAAGTGTCGTTCAACTAATGGGATCGCAAAAGTTAGTGTACAAATCCATAGGCAAAGGTTCTTGTAGACGATCGTGTAGCGACAGGCATTAAAAAAGGGAGAGAAGGTTGCAACCACAGAGGAGATGGTTGCAATGTAAACTTTTCCTCGATTGTCCTCCGTCCTCCACTTCTATCCCAATCGCATAACCGGCGGACTAAGACCTAGATCCCGTTGAATGATGGGCAGGGATAAATTATGGTGGTTTCTTGCTGAACCAAAACACGTGCCTTGGTCATCACTGCTCAAAAGTCCTACCGTCACATAGAAGTGCCTGTCGGTTGATGAAACAATGCATTAACTACGAATGGTGGCTTCAATTTCCTTTTGTCTATAGGCCTTTACTATCTGCTGATGACGGTCCTTGAAGACATATTCTGATGTTTCAAAGCAAAATGAGGCCCCTCTATCTCAGAGCATGGACAGCCCGAGGAGGTTAACGCGACTCCCATGCGACTGCAAATATCTCCGATCTCAAACGTCATTGCGTGCCGATAGCTCTGTGGTCAAGCTGTGAACTTCAAAGTTACCGCCCACTTTGAAATTTTACATTTTGTGGGTTTCGGTTGGGTCTGTTTGGCTGAGGATGGCAGAGAATTCAGTAATTTCTGTTCTACCTCTCCTCTCTTTATTAGTAAAAATTTTTGATGTGCCAGTTTTTTTTAAATAAGAGTTTTTGGTGCCTTGACTGCGTTCCCAGTCATTCTACTGGTGCGCGCCTCTCGCCACAAAGGCTTGACAAGCTGTGTGACATTTCGATCGTAATTTTCAATACTGCCACCGCGAACCCGACAGCCAGCTTGGCGCAGGAACAGTTAATTCGTGTACAGTGGTGTTAGACTCTCTTTACATCTACTACACTCTCTTTCCTCCCTCAGCCTCGTATCCGGACAGGGTCAAAGAGACTGGAGGGGGGTTGGGCTCAAGTGGCTGGCACGGCGTAAACCCGCGCCCAGGCTGCTACCGCGAACCCGACAGCCAGCTGGGCGCAGGAACAGTTAACTTGTGTACAGTTATGTTAGACTCTCGTTGCATCTACTGCAATCTCTTTCCTCCCTCAGCCTCGTATCAGGACAGGGTCAAAGAGGCTGGAGGGGGATCGGGCTCAGGTGGTTGGCAAGGCGTAAACCCGCGCCAACCCGTCCACCGCGAACCCGACAGCCAGCTGGGTGCATGGACAGTTAATTCGTGTACAGTGATGTTAGACTCTCGTTGCATCTACTGCACTCTCTTTCCTTCTCCGTCTCGTATCAGGACAGGGTCAAAGAGACTGGAGGGGGATCGGGCTCATGTGGTTGGCGAGGCGTAAACCCGCGCCAACCCGTCCACCGCGAACCCGACAGCCAGCTGGGTGCATGAACAGTTAATTCGTGTACAGTGATGTTAGAATCTCGTTGCATCTTCTGCAATCTCTTTCCTCCCTCAGCCTCGTATCCGGACAGGGTCAAAGTGACTGGAGAAGGGTTGGGCTCAGGTGGCTGGCAAGGCGTAAACCCGCGCCCACCCGTCCACCGCGAACCCGACAGCCAGCTGGGCGCATGAACAGTTAATTAGTGTACAGTGATGTTAGACTCTCGTTGCATCTACTGCAATCTCTTTCCTCCCTCAGGCTCGTATCAGGACAGGGTCAAAGATCCTGGAGGGGGATCGGGCTCAGGTGGCTGGCACGGCGTAAACCCGCGCTCATGCGTGCCACCACAACACCGCACAAACCGGAAATTCGCGCTGCAGGAGAGGATCGGAGGTGGATCGGATCCCATTGATTGTGAAAACCATAAAGGCCACATTAAGGAGGAACCATTGCAGCCTGACTTTCTTTACCTATCCCGTCAGTTGGCAGCCTTCCAAGCCACGGCTTTTAGCCCACCGTGATAGTTTCACGCGCGTCAGACTGTTTGTAGGGATATATTTATTTGCTTTATTTTGAAAGTACCATTTCAAACTTTTCAGCAAAAAGGCCTCCATTTACTGTAGATAAAATTGGTACGCCAAAGACAGCTCCGGAGGAAAACAGAAAACATATGCTTAACAAAAGCTGTAACTGTCGGCACCCTGAAAGGTCGTCCGTGAATGCGTCACAAAATTGCGCCCGACGTTCCTCAAAACGGTGTGGGCGTCGTTTCTAAATGACCTTCTTATCGTAGTTAATGTAAACAAAGAGTGGTAAAAATTAGTATCTAATGCGAAAAATGGACCAACCCATTTAAATATAAGAAAATTCACATGTAAATGGAGGTGGAAAAAATTGCGGCTCAGATTCATAAGCCCACCGAGTATGTGTCGAGGGTCAACCTCCACTCCTCTATTTCCTCTCCCAGACTGCCCGAGCCGGTCAGTTGTCTGTTACTGCGCTTTAGCGCAGTGGTTACTAAGGCTACAAAGCTCCTCTACCTTTGCCACATGCACGACCTGCCCTACACAAACAGTAAAGAGACTATTAAAAAGCAGCCAGTGTAACCTGACTTTCAATCCGCCAGTCGGTCACTCCACACAAAGACACTTACTTCGTGTGCTCATCAAATGACACGCGGTGGGATCAGTTAGCGCATGTATGCCAGGCAGGGTAGCGGTAACAGTCAAAGGTGTTTTTATTACCATAAAGTAAAAGACCAAGCTGGATGTTAACCCGGTTTGCCCTACCTCTGAGGCTGGAAGAGTCACCTGCGGACTGACTCCCCTGTCCGTCGGTTTACCGATCTGGATAATCGGTGAAGTCATTCACACCCCTGGCCCGGTCGCATATGTTGCCACTGTGCACGAGCGTGAAATTATCCTTCCGTGGGAGCGCGGTCTGGTGGTAGAAGGGTGAAAATTGTGCGGCGGCCGGCCGACCAGGCAGGCAGGGGGGGGGATGAAAATATCCTTTCCAACCCACGGTTGGGGGATGAGTAGCCTTTTGGCCGCAAGGAAGGGCCAATCGAGCGTGCAAGGGGCGTCACGGTGCGCCCGTCTCCCCTCTGGCCAGAGCCCCATCTGCCTTTGAACGCTTCGCTTATCACAGCCTCTCCCACGCTCCTTTAAACCGGGCCTCGACTCCCCGAAAATCTTCAGCTGGACGAATAGTCGGGGAACCATAGACGAGATGGCTGATACCTAATTTCTGCTTCTGTCCAATGCCATTAAGGAAGTGCGTAAATCTACTTTTTCATCAAAGAAAGTCGCATTGGAGTTCAATTTGAGGGGTATCAAAGAAAAACCGACCAAGTTTAAGCCAAGCCCGGCCATTAAATAATGGGAGGTAGGCAATTCTACAAGGTAACCTGGAGAAAAAGGATGTGTGCCCGTTCAACTGAAGAGTTCTCAATGTGCAAAGAGCTACTTTAAAATTATTTTGCGTGTCATAGTTAAGGGACAGCACGCAACCAGGTAAATGTGACGGTTTTATTTGGAGGAAATCGTACTTTGTTCTAAATCTATCTGTCCCGGTCCAACTATCAGTTGGTCGATGTGTGGGGTTGTGATGCACAGCTGGTTGACGATGGCAAATAAACCGGAAACAGGCATACCAGTCTGGATTGTTTTCGTCGACAGAACTTCTAAGCTGTCGACTACCCTATCTTTTTGCGACCGGAGAGGGCTGTAATGCGAGATTCCAAGACAAACCAAAAGATCATATTCCGTTTTTTAAATCAGTATGGATAGGCTTATGTAGTTCCCACTGTACTTATAATACTTTAGATCGCGGCTGACAGGACGTAAGCTTGTGCTCCAGTAGTTATAGTCCGCCAAGGACTTATATTGTTATGGCTGATATTTCCACAATACAAATGCTGTAGACTTGGACAAGGGAATAATATAATACAAAATTATTCGGATTCACGTAGTAGTTTTGTAATCTTACGGTTCTTTTGACGTTTCTTAACTCCCAAGTAGAATGGAGTTTTTGGCCAACATTTCAGAAACTGACTCTGCCAAAATGATAGAACCCACTTATTTTGTTAATTATGATTAGGAATAACTGAAATGGAAAAGAAAACCTCATCGTATTCCGCTAAACTTGTTACTTTATTTTCTCAGAAGGTTCAGCTGATTTAACGGCCCACCAGTATACTGGTAAATGGAAGAACTAGAAAAGAAGGACGATTAATTATCGTAAAAATTGGATTAAATGGAATGAGTTATAAGGTAAAATACTACTACTGCTAATACTACTACTAATACCGTCACAAACCATGTACATTTAGGCGTAAATTTTCGTACACGAGGGAGCCGATGAACAACCCTGCGCTCTGAATAGCAGAGACCTTAGTGTTTTCGAAAGTCTCCGGTAGGCGTAGTTACAAATAAATCCGCTTACCGGCCCCTAGAAAAGACCCACAGCATAAAAATATGTATACAGTAAGTCAGTAAAAGACAACATACGTCCAGATACATTATCCTCACGGCCGAACAACAGGTGCACCTGAGAACTGGAAAGTGTCAGGCGCCTATCTCAATATTCCAATATCAAGTCGCTCGGGCAAAAATGCAGGTCAATTTTTTAAAAGGCTTACGAGGTTGATTTACTAACGGGCAGTATATGAAAGGTTTTCTAATAATAGATTTCGTGCAAAATATGCACTAAATATCAGTCTAAACATGAAAAAATGAGCAAAAACATTACTTTGAACGGATCACAGAGTTTTTCGTTTTGAATTGATTCATGCAAGAATATAATTTATTTGGGTCTACATTCGTTTGATATATTTTGCTTTTAGAGGTCAAGTATTTTAACTGTCGTTTTTTTTTATTTCGTACGTAGTCAATTTAAACAGAGCTTGACAGCGTGCTGATAAGATGGTACCGAATTTATAATTTAGCCGTTTGAGCGAGTGTTTTATAAACGTGGTTCACTTATTTTAAATTATCACTAATTATTCTGTTAATGATTTTTGCCCGAATCTATGGGGATTTAACTGGCCTCTTGGGTATTATGAACCGGTCCTCTGTCATGTACTTAATAACACTCCAGTCTCATATTGGTAGCTCCTGCTGACGCTAGATCGTAATGGCTGACCGTTGCCAGCGCCTGTTGGACACAGGCAAGCAGGACGCGCTTGAAACTATGGCGCTGCGTAAAAAGCCGTGGCTTTGAAGGTTACCAACTTAACTCACTAGTTCCGCTAGCGATCGGTGAGCCTTCAACAACGACTGCCAGTCAAAGATTCCCGATCTAAACCGGCAAGAGCCCATGGCTCAATGGTTAGAGCATTGGACTTCTGATCACAGAGTCACGGGTTTGATCCTCGGGTGGTGCACTAGCTGGGGTTGGGTATGACTGGCTGACGACGGCTAATAAGCCAGAAATGGCCATTCCAGTCTCCCTTGTCTTTGCTGGCAATATTCACCTGCCTATTCTACTACTAGCCGCTGTGCGACTGCTGGCAGGGGTTCGAGACTGAACCTCAAGGCAGAGCGGAACGAGTGAATTTCGTTAGCAATCGGTGAGCGCTCATCAACGAATGCAAAACATTCGAACTGCCAGATATAACATTCTTCAAATCAGCTATAAGGAATTAAGCAAATACGAATCTATGATTTGGTCTTCGACCCCCTTATGTGCTGTTGAAAACGAAAAATTTCATTTTAAAGCAATCGTAAGGGAACAAAACTGATGGCAACCGCTATTCAGTACACGATTTGTCTATTTCACTTAAATTGATTGACATAACTAGGGATATGACGCGGAAATCTTTATCTCCCTGGAAGTTTGCACAGGATAACCTGAATTACCGGGGAAAGAAGCGGTTTCCATCACCGTATCTTACCGACACGTTAAATATAACGACACAAAAAAATAAGTTTTGTTGAACTCTGGTCAATCACCTCATGTTGGGTCGACACATTCTAGACCGAATGAGCGGCAGATCAAAGGTTCCGAATACAAAACTGAGAACCGTTGACCAGCGATTGTGGCTTGTCCTTCTCAAGACCATACACCATTTTTTTCAGTTTCATGGCAGTGGCCAACCTTGGGTTGCTGGACTTTATTTGGTTCGGTAGGCCAATTTTGTCAGCCGCAGTAGATGTGTCATCTCAATAAACGTTAACCTACAAGCTAAAATGTGTTCTCCCTTCGAAAAGATTGAGTAAGTTGGGATGCACTATTTATTATTATTCAGCAGCAGGCCAGAATTCAAAAAGTAACATTCTTTACAAAATTATCACCTCATTGATTTTCGTTGCCCTTATCGGTTCTCATATCTCTTATTGAAAACGTGCACAAAAATATCACTTCATACTCTCATTACGTAGCAGCTGGCGTCCTCTTGCACTTTTTTTTACTTTTGCGGTATTCAAACATTCCTATTGGTGGGATTTGTTCGGGGAGTGGAATGTCCACTCATGAAACAACGTATCTATTTAATGCGGCCCGCAGCAGGTTAGCGTAGGAACGGTGACTTGCGCGTAAATTAGATTGTAATGAGAGCAGACTTGCGCTACATCTACCGCACTCTCTCCCCCTCCCCCACCTGGGCCCGGTGTCGTGACAGAGTGCAGAAGAAGAATGGAGGCAGGAGAGGGCGCATGTGACTGGCGCCACACCTGGCTCGGATCCCCACGAGATGAGAGCACCATAGAGGCCACATTAATAAGCAGCCATTTCAGCCTGACGCTCACTCCGCCAGTCGGCCACTCCACACAAACACACATTGGGCTGCCTGCGCGGTCCGAGTTATCCCGTCAGTTTGCAACCTTCCAAGTCACGGCTTTTAATGCAACGTCGGATTGCTTATAGTGAGAAAATTCGCTGAGCTGCTGACCTCACTCTTTATACCCATTCCCAGGCACTAGCCACCATCCGAGCCGGTGAGGTAACTGGTGCGGGAATGGGCGCCGCTGCAAATGACCTCGTCTACACGTACTACGTACATGACTTGTCCTCTCAAACACAAGAACCAGGATCTACAATAACAGGGGTTTGAGCAGCTCACCTCTCGCATGTATGACAGTGCCGGAGGTCACGTTAAGGAGACATCGCAGCCTGACTCTCAGACATCCAGTTGGCCACTCCGCACAACCTACATTGGGCTGACTGCGAGGTCTGAGTACCAGTGTCAGTTAGCAACCTTCCAAGCCACAGCAACGTGATAGTCTCAGATTCGGATCACACGTGCAGCAGTGCCTGGTGTAAGGACCAAGTCAACAAGACCGGAGTTTGGAGAGGGCGCAGGTGGCTTGCGTGACTGGATCCGTCAATAGCCGTGCCGCCTCACCTGGCTCACATCTGTCAATTTAATAATCCAAAATCTTATGAGCATAACATGATGTTTCCCTGATAGCATACATAAATGTGTGATTTTCATTAGGGTGAATGAATCTAGCATGCAGTTTGCAGGTATAACGGTGGATTGGGTTCAAAATTATTTGCGAACTGGATAATATGTGAAAAACGGGCCATTTTCTACCCAATGAGTGCAAAACGAATAGTTTGGTCCATATTTTTATAAATATATTTGAATTTATAAAAGTATTGAAAATAAATTGGATTAATTTAAACTAAATAAGTGGTTATTTTGTACAAAGCATAGTGTTTTCAGGCGGTTGCAAAGATGCTTGTTCAAAAGCCGGAAATCTGATTTTATTGGGGAGTATGCTGCATGATGATTAATTTTGCAACCCTACTTAGTTAATCTTTCTGAATTGAAAACACATTTCATAATTTCGTGGTGTCGCTAAGCAACCAGATCGACGCCAACGTGAACAATCAATGGATCAATTATCGGTAGGCACATCGAGTACTCTTCTCGTTTCTCCCCCAGTGCCTACCACCATAGCCCTCAGTCGTTCTTCAAATGGCACGACACCACGGTCAACCTCGAGACTTGGCCCCTGGAGTTGTGAAGCTCATTAAAGGGCCAGTGTGAGTGAGCCGATGGCCATACTAGCTAGACTGAATACAAAAGTGGATCCGGTTTCAGATCCGAAGTCTTCCCCGCCTGGGTTTCCATTATAGCTGACTAATCATGACATGTAAGCCATAAGTGAACGCCCAGGTCTTGTATGTCTTTCTCGAAGGTACGTTATGTGGTAATGGGGAGCTTAGCGGTCGCGTTACGGGGCATAATTGTCCCCTTGTGCCTTGGGGTGCAATCTCGAGCCTCGCCAGCAGCCGAATGGTGTCGACAACTGAGTTTGTTATGTCTGGCTGATGACGGCTATTGAGTCAGACACTGCCATTCTAGTCTCCCTTGTCTTTATCGGTCATATTATTCTGCCTATTATACTAGCCATTGTGAGGCTGCTGATGGGCTCGATAGTGGACACCAATGCACACTGTAATAAGTATGTTCAGTAGTGCAATCGGTGAGTGTTCTTCTACCGTTGTTAATATACCCTATCGCCACGGCAAAGAGCCCGTGGTTAGGGTATTGGACTTCTAGCCAATAGACAAGTAGCAGGTTTGAGCCTCGGGAAGTTTCACACCGGTGGTTGGGTATGGCTGACTGATGATGTTTTATAAGACAGAAGTGATAATTTCCGTCCCCCTTGTTTTTGTCGGCAATGCTACTCTGAGTACGCTATGTAGCGAAAATAGTTGAACATAGATGGAAAGTGTTGGATATGCGTTCAAATGGAAAAGTTAGTTCAGCTGATGGTAATTCAGTTGAGTGTTATGGAAGAGACTCTCAACTAACCTCAGTTAGGACAACATTTGGAATTTTATTGAGCATATTTCCGGTTGACTCCACCCAAAGTATTCCTTTTAATCATTGTGCATTTCAGAAAGTTTTAGATGCAAAACGAGTTAGCTTTTTTATTCAGTTTCTTTTACTTTCCTTTCTGGGCTTGGTCCAAAAGTTGATAAGGATAATCGCGTAATACTGACCAAAATCTCAATAGGCAAGCAGTAGTGCTAACACATGTGCCAGTTAAAAGATCTCGTACTGATTTTATCGGAATCCACGTAATTTAAAAATTATTTACATGAAGAAAGGATTATTCCTGTTTTTAAAAATCCAGAATAGCTTAATTGTGGATTATTAATTTGATCTACTGGTCTCCTCATAGGGGGCAGGAGGAGGCTTCCGAACAAAACTATTTACTTAATGCTTCTTTGGTTTAAATGTTTTAGCTGTTACTCCTTTCAGGTAAGTTAAGACGGCAACACGTATATTATGAAGTACTTGAAGAATCTTATTCAGTTTGCCATTTGGTTAGGACGTTGAAATTAATGTTTTTTTAATGTTTTATTGTACACCATCGATACCTTTATGCGGGGGCGTTTGCTGTGCGATACAGCCCTGAAACAGGCGATTTGAAGTCACTGAAAAAGCCACACCCCGAAGCGGCACTAATAGTTATCCCTATAACTAAGCGTGGCCCCGTACCGATTTTAGTTGCGGCACTGAGATTTCGAGTTTACTTCCCCTTTATTCATCCTAAAGAAGACAGAACATAGGCCGGGCAAAGTGCGAACACGCAAGACCTCTTCGCCCTGTGGTGTAGGTGTAGGTACACAAAAAACGACCTACTCTGACCTCTGGCATCTGCAAGGTGCGCACCAATCACAAGTCTGTCCGATGTTTGCCGAGGCCACGCGGTAGGGGCCGGTTGTTTGTGGGCCGATGGGCGGGGGGGGCAGGCAGTAGGGAAGGGGGGTTGTGCAGGGATGGAAAAAAGGAACGTGCCAATCGGAGCGGTGGTCGAAGCCTCCCCTTTTTGCGCATAATTAGCTGACACGACCCTAAGGCGCGAAGGCGTGTGACCCGAGGTGACTTTCCCCACCCGCACACACGCTCCGCCGCTCCAATTTTGACGTGGCCCTGAGCATACACGGCATGTGTTGCCGCTTGTCAGTGTGCAATGGAGAGGGGACGGCGAAGGGGGGAGGAGTTCAAGACCGAAATCCACCGAAGGCGCCTCGTCCTGCATCGTCGACGAGACAAGGCAGCTTCCACGGAGAAAACTTGCAGGTGCATGGACTTGTCGTAGAGCCAATTTACTCAGCATCGACATCGCCCTCAATCTTCCCTTTCTCATTTTGTCCTAGGAGTAGGACGATCGGAGATGAGACTGGTTGTGGTGACTGAGTTGACAACTCGTCTCCCTTAACCCTACGGGCACCATAATGCAGTACTAGGTTCGCAACGTACTGACAAGACGTTCCCCAACTGGATGATTGTGTCTGCCAGAAGTGACGTCAGTTTTTGAGAGATAGGAATACGCTTTATTCTGAAGTATGATTCAAAATTTTCAGCAAAAATATAAATGGCTCCATTCACTAAGATAATAGGATAAGTAAACATGATATGCAAGAATCAAAGAGTCAAAAATGGACACCTAGCGGGGAGACAGTTCTAGTCTGAGCTTTTTTATTTCAGTCTCTTCACACGTAAGGTAGCGTGCTAGAAATGGTAAAACGGAGCGCTGGTATGCCGTTGTACGGCAGGCTATATGGCGAAAGCCTCGGCGCATTGGACGGGAAGACTTCACAGCAATCAGCTCAGAGTGGAGGGGATGGGTTTCATCATCAAGGATTCGCCCAGTGAATTGTTTGACTGTCGTAAAGTGCCGTTTTGCTATCAAATCCACTAAAACAGTATAAGAAACACCAGCAGCAGAAGAGAGCATTCGGAGAATACGTTTTATAATCAAAAAATCCTTTTTAAGCAAGGCTGGAAAAATCACGGTAGAGCAATAAAGGATGAGAGAAAGAACACATGCCTCTATAAATTGCCAGATAAGGGCCTGAGGTGTGTGATAGGAACGTAAACGGCGAATATAATATAGAAGTTTACGAATTTTTGTAAAAAGAGCATCGATATGTTGGGAGAATGAAAGATTCGATGTCAGAGTAACGCCAAAGTACCGAAAAGAGGATACCTCGTTTGGAAGGACGGCTGAGAATTGTGAACTAGGGGATGGTTGCAGGTGAAAAACACATTGGACAGATTTCTCATGGTTCAGTTGAAGGCCATTATCTGACAACCAGGCTGCAACATGGTCAAGGCCATCCTTCAGACACTGGAGATGTGTCTGATTTTTAGAGGATAACCAACAACCATATCGTCGGAATATTTGATGAACAGACAGTCATTTGGTGACCTCAAGTCATCAGTGTGAATGGAGAAGAGGTGAGGGGATAAGATGGCACCTTGAAGAACACCGCAGTTGTTTGGAAGGACAGTAGACTTCCGCTTGCCGGATTGTACGAATTGAGTGCGGGAAGTAAATAATCTTCAAGCCAAGAGACAACCCAGCCGGGAGAGCCAGACGCGAATGTTTTATTAAGAAGGAGATGGCGCGGGATGGTGTTGAAGGCAGAGGAGTAGTCACGAAATGCGCATGCGTACGCACGGCAGCCCTTATCTAAATTTCGTAGAACCGAGTGTACTACAAGGGCAACAGCATCTAGGGTACTACGCTGGGCCTTATAGGCAAATTGTAATGGGCTTTGGAGAAATTGGAGGAAAAAGGCTTAATTGTATCGAGAGCGACTCGTTCAGCAATCTTCAGTAAAGCGGAAGAGCAGGCTATTGGACGGAAAGATTTAGGACCAAAATTAGCGGACTTTTTAGGGATGGGAGTGATTCTTACTGAACGCCAAATGTCAGAATATTTGACTCCATGAAGGACATATTTATAAGGTGTGTCAAAATAGGGGAAATCTGAGAGCAGCAGTATTTTAAAACAAATGGTGAGACTACATCCGGCCCAGCAGCAGTTAACCACGAACATTTTTCAGATGTTTCTCCACTGTTGCCACTGACAAGGGAGAAAAAACGCTTGGTAGTAACGAAAGGTTTTTTGTAGGGGGATTGGATTCAGTAGAAGTATGGATAAAATGTTTGTTTAGATCGTCTAAATCAGCATCAACATGTGCCAGTTTACCACATTGGCCAGTGAGACGCTTAAGATTCCTCCGGAGTTCAGCAGAGGAAAGCCGAAAAGAAGGTTTGGACGGAGAGGCAAAAAGCTGATTAACAAACAAATCATTTAGTCTGCAAATCTCCCTTTTTATTAAGATGTTAACCTCCTTTAGACAGCTTCGGAGGCCTAGCTTGTAAAGAAGTTCTTTTTTATGTCTTAAAGATTTTAGATAAGGGGAAGAAATTCTGTCAGGTCGGACCAAAACTGTATCCAGAGGTCAACAAATATTAAACATTTCTTTTAAAAATGTTGTAAGGAAGCTGGAACACGACTCAACATTGGATTGACTGAGGAAGATGGGAATAGTGTACGATATGCAAGTCTGGAGAAGAAAAATGTTTTCCGGGGATGTGTCGCGAACCTTAACTTTCCTTTCGGGTTTGAGTAGCAGCGCACGTGTAGAAGCGGAGTAAATTTTTGGAAGGCCTAATAATACAGAGTGATCGGAACCAGATAATGGAGCTCTGTTCTTAACAAGGAAGAACTTGGATTGGTTAGTCAAAACGTGATCAAGAGGGGCATCAGCGCGAGTATTAAAGGAAACAAGGTCATCAAAGCCTAATAACGTGAACGGACGTAAATTCACACGATTAAAATCACCACATAAGACAATAAGATGCTCGCAGGACAATAAAGCAAGTTTTTCCGAAAGAACGTCAAAGAAACGGTTAAGCGCACCTTCACAGGTAGAGGGGGAATATAGATACTAACAAATATGATGCTCTTAAATGTATATAAAAATCGGGGCTTACAGATGACAGCAATAACGTCTATCAAATCCTCAGAGTAGGAAAATAAGGACTTACAGTTAACACACCAATCCTTATTGACCAAAATAGCCACCCCACCGGCTCTACTGGAGGATGAAGATTTTCGATCTGCTCGGAAGCAACAGAAAGACGGGGGGCTAATTAGCTGTGCGTCAATGTCACTGTTTAACCATGTCTCTTGAAGACAAATCACTTGGGTCTTACTATGTTCTTTTTTCAACAAAATTAACTCCATATCCTGAGTTTTGTTGAAGATCGAACGACAATTTGTTGAAAGAAAGCCTAGAATTGACAGTTTGTCGTTCGGTTGACGCTTCAAGGCGAATTGCCAACCGCAGCGGTGTTTTTTCCGATGCGCAGGTTTTTGTTGATAAAAGCGTGAGGACGTGAGCACGGGGGAATCACACGTCCGACATATTGGCCGAAAAGTGCAACAGCTGGCGTCATGGAAATTATTTGGTAAATTTTTCAGTTTACGTGCATTCAAAAAGGGACACTTATGGGACACTTAATTTTGCAGCGATGTCGTGCATTTTTATGACGGCTTCTCTTTGTTGGTGGGATCAGCATTCCGAACAGGCAGTCTGTTTGCTTTGTGTGTGCCACGAGGGGATTACTAATTCCCCTTCTCACTTAAATACTCACAGTCGTCACGGTTGAATCAGCCCGGTGGGGAAGGCATACGCGTTCCACCCCTTCCCCCCGAACTGTCTTCCTACAAATTGTCATTTTGGGTACACTAAAACAAGGATTGGGGGCACATGCTTTCAAGAACACATTTTCTCCTCTACCCTTACGCCATAGTTTAGGGAAAGAGGCACACACGTGTCCCTTTCCGACCGAGAAGTGGTTTTACCGGGCTTTCTGTTTCGGGAACGCAGCAGAGGGGCAAACACAATTAAATTCTGTCCCTGATCGCCTTCATTCAAACGAAGAAAATGGATAAGAATGATAAGGAGGAGGAGGAGGAGGGGGAGGAGGATGAGGAGGAGGAGGAGGATGAGGAGGAGGAGGAGGAGGAGGAGGAGGAGGAGGAGGAGGAGGGAGGAGGAGGAGGAGGAGGAGGAGGAGGAGGAGGAGGAGGAGGAGGAGGAGGAGGAGGAGGAGGAGGAGGAGGAGGAGGAGGAGGAGGAGGAGGAGGAGGAGGAGGAGGAGGAGGAGGAGGAGGAGGAGGAGGAGGAGGAGGAGGAGGGAGGAGGAGGAGGAGGAGGAGGAGGAGGAGGAGGAGGAGGAGGAGGAGGAGGAGGAGGAGGAGGAGCAACTTCGGACTAGGTAGGCTGAGCTGAAAGGAACTTTTTCTGACTCCACTACTGCCTGTGCCGTCTGTTGGGACGGGACATTATAAAAGTCCGCACCCCTCCTCTTCCTTCTCCCCGTAGTATTTTTCTTTATCACTGCCTAAATGCGACGCCGGTAACAACGATTTCCAGTCGCGTAAATCCGGTTGGCTGGTTTTTAACCCTGTCCTGGGAGCTGTGTATGAGCAGAAAATCATCCTTGAAAACGGACACTCCAATCGAATGATAAGAAGGCTTTAGATGAGAAACCGAGAGTGTGCACCCAAAAGGGTGGATTGAAGCAAAAAAGGGTCCGGGAAAGTGATGCCAGCGTTTCACTTAATTGTCTCCCGATTTCCTTCTCATAAATTCCAGTGGACATAGAGAAAACATTCGGGATGAATACACTTCGTGCCAAAAACGTGGACCAAAATGTTCTGAAACTCTTGCAAGTTTAAAAGAAGATGTATGTGAATTTGTAAAAGTCATTAGCATGCAACGTGTTGCTGGGGGTAATTCACGCATTTTCTCGATTTTCTCGATTTTCAGTTGCACATCTTCCTGATCAACTATGCAAATCACACTCTAGAAAACATCTACCTGCATTTTGTGCCTCTTCGACAGTTCAGTGAGTTCAATTATAGTACCCAGATGTGAAACAGCAAAGTTCTATCTTGCCCTTTTTGCGAAATGGATACTTTCTAAGTTGCAACTTTGAAGATAGATAGCTCAGCACGATTTTAAAGGCGGTCAACGTGTTCATTTGTGGTCTGAAACGCAGGCAGTTGTTTCATATGCTTTAACGATTATATATATATATATATATATATATATATATATATATATATATATATATATTTCTAAGATGGAACCGACAAAGACAAGGGAGACCGAAATGGCCATTTCTGGCTTATTAGCCGTAATCAGCCAGTCATGCCCAATCCCAGGTGTAGATCACCCGAGATTCGAACCCGCGACCCTTGGTCATTGAGTGTAACACTCTACCATTGAGCCACGGGCCCGTTGTTTTGTCGGTTGCGATCGGGAATATGGTTCCATCTTAGCAATATATATGTCAAGTCGCTATGCGACTGACCGCGAAAGCTCTAAAGTGAACTCCAAGGCACAACGGAACATAAGTGTTCCTTAACGAGATCGGTGAACACCATACTTTCATAGTCCATATTCCCGATCGCAACCGAAAAAACAACGGGCCCGTGGCTCAATGGTAGAGTGTTACACTCAATGAACAAATGTCACGGGTTCGAATCTCGGGTGATCCACACCTGGGATTGAGTATGACTGGCTGATGACGGCTAATAATCCAGAAATGGCCATTCCGGTCTCCCTTGTCTTTGTCGGTTCCATCTTAGCAATATATATAATCGGGTAAATAATTTCTGAAATTATTAAGTGCAGGACATGGAGTCAGGTGATTCGGACATGACTTTTTAGGGTCAGACCCGAAATTTCAATGAACATTTGGATCGAAGATAATCAACCACTGCGGAATAACCACGTAATGCCCATTCTACAAAAAAGTAGTACTAAAAGTAGTAGGAATCTTATATGGCAAAGACGTTATACCGTACTTCCGACATAGATACTAGCTAAAAGAAAAGACACGTGTTTCGCCGATGTTTCTGCTGCTGTGTGACACAGCAACGAGGGGTTCGGCTCCTAAAAAGTCATGTCCGAATCACCTGACTCCATGTCCTGCAATTATTTACCCGATTATTCTCTTGAGTCCATATACCAGAAACCGCATAGAGAACGCTGAGGGACCCACTGAGGAGCCGAATCCCTCGTTTCTGTGTCACACAGCAGCAGAAACATCGGCGAAACACGTGTCTGGGATTTTAGCTAGTATCTATGTCGGAAGTACGGTATAACGTCTTTGCCATATAAGATTCATGCTACTTGTAGTACTACTTGTTTGTAGAATGGGCATTAAGTGGTTATTCCACAGTGGTTGATTGTCTTCGACCCAAATGTTCATTGAAATTTCGGGTCTGACCCTAAAAAGTCATGTCCGAATCACCTGACTCCATGTCCTGCACTTAATAATTTCAGAAATTATTTACCCGATTATTCTCTGGAGTCCATATACCAGAAACCACATAAAGAACGCTGGGGACCCACTGAGGAGCCGAACCCCTCGTTGCTGTGTCACACAGCAGCAGAAACATCGGTGAAACACGTGTCTGGGCTTTTAGCTAGTATATATGTCGGAAGTACGGTATAACGTCTTTGCCATATATATATATATATATATATATATATATATATATATATATATATATATATATATATATATAATAGTTTGTGGCTCACCGATCTGCATTCACAAGGAGCAGAAAAATATCGGTACCTTTAAACAAAAAAATGTATTTATGTATTACTATTGCTTTTAGGAGCATGAATCAATAGAGCTTTTTAACTGATTTTAACAATATATTTTCTTGTCCATAACCTTTTTGTCTGGTGAAAAAATTTCATTTTAAAGTGTGGCCCGTTTTGTTTGGTAAAACTCAAATTGAGATTACTTTTCTCTCATATTAATACGCACACGGATTCGTAAACTTAATCTAGGACCGTTATTAGCATTGGGAATGGTCTGCATATAAGGTAGCCTTGATTTACGCTCAAATTTGTGAACATTTAGCTGGTACATTATTTACAAGCATATTATGCATTGAAAAATGACATTTTTGCAACGGGTCACGAGATGCGTGATAGCCTGAAGGTCCGTCATCATGTTTCATGAGTTAGGTAACTTACTGCATGTTCTTCGACCGTCAACTTCGTTGAACAGTTATCGACCCGTCTCCTTATGACCTTATGGCAGCAACGTCGCGATGCCTAACATACTGTGAATTTTGTCCTATTCTTGGTCAGTTTCACGTATCATTACAGTCTGCATACGCACTCCCTCCCTTCTTTCAGCTTTGTCAGTGGATTGCACTACAAGAACAAAATTCGAACGGGTTCGACTGATCCTAAATACACTTTTTTACATGTTTTCTCTGTCTTGTTGTTTTTCACTAACGAGTTTGTGTATATGCGGATGTGGTACCTCTCCCTCTTTCGTTCACTCGTAGACAAACCTGCTGCGTAAGCTGGCGTTTGGTTCTCTTCAAGGCTCTTCTTGTTTTCGTGTGTCAAACTCAGTTACGCGGCTAGCAATTAAAAAATGTCGCTCTCAATATCTCTCTCCCCCCCCCACCCTGTGCATCTGGACTGGCAAAGAACCTGTCAGTACCCTGGCCCCTGCAACCCTCTCTTTCCCCGCCCCCCTAGCGTTCATCGACCGATTGCGCGACCAAATCTAATTATACCTCACAGACAAATGCACCTATCTGCGGAAGGAAGGGGGTGGCCTGGGGGCCAAGCGTACTGCCCCGGAGGCTCGAGGAAGAGAGAACTGACCCCACAAGTTGCCGCCATCGAAACAACCTTAGATGTAACCAGAGCCGCCGCTGCATTTCTGAAGCCGTTAATCCTCCCAGACGGACACGGTGTGTGAGCCGGCCATGAGGCGCAACAGGGTCGAACCCCTCCATGCAGCTTATTACCTCCCCTCCCTTATCCCCCCCCTCCCCGGAATAATCACTCATTCGCGCAATGGCGCTGCCCGTTGTCTAAGTTTTCGCCCGAGGTAACCCACTAAATCCCAGGGGGACTCTGTTAGTTTTACTCACCCTCCCCTCCCCTCTGCCCGTTGGAAGTTGCAGTTGCCTCGACTGGCCTGGAAACAATCAACCGACATAACCATCACAGGCCTAAATAGTGCGGAATGGCTATGCTGAACTTAGTTTAGATACGTTCATAAAAAAATTTTCGGCGAGGACTGCATGTGCCACCCACTGACCGGCAATGAACTATTGTACGACCTTACCAACCCGGAAAGGAACACAGTGAATAGGGTTGGAACTAGGGTTAAGGTTAGGTAGGCGTGTACGATGGTCTAATTAAGAGCTAAAAACAGTTCACTTGAACGATGGCAGTGGGCATATAAATTTATTTTGATTGCCAACATGTTACCGCTCTTTGCCGTCCTACCACATTGCCAGCGTTCTTGTATTATACGCCTAACAATTGATTGTGTTCGGTAGTAGGATCGTACAATAGTTAGTTGCCGGTTATTGAGGCTGCACAGCCATTCGTTGCCACATTTTCAATTAGAGACAAGCAGTCATCCCTTCCCTCCACTTGGAATAGAGAAAAAGCTAAGGAACAGCCAAACCTGAAACGCGTCGTACCTGTTAATAGCGATCTCCTTATTACTACTTCCATTGACTTGTCAGTGATTGTCCTAGATGGGTTTTCTTGAGCGATTTATGGGGCGCCAGAGGTAGGGTAGGAAAAGCTACCGGGTGTTCGATTTTATTTAATAAGTTTGAACGAATAGAACCAATGTCCCGGAAATCTCCTCCTATAATGTTCCTGAGGCCATAAACCCGGCTGACATCACTCAGCTGTAGTTGAGTCTGACGATTATTTTAAACTAATTAAAACATTGTCATTTTCCATGCTATTATTCATCGGAGGCGTTCTTACTAGATACAACCGTTCGCCTTCTTTAAGTGAAACTAGTAAGGCACGTTTTAGCCCTGTTTGAATTGCGCATGTGGACGAATTGCTTGTACTCCACCCAGCAGATTCCTTCCGCGTACAACTTTTATTTGGAACATTTGCGATTGTGCCTGATCTAGCCGACCTTGGTGATGCCGTGGATTTCGCCCCTCCACGCGGGACGATCAGTGGTAGCGAATCGGGAGAACGCGACCCATTCTTGCCTCCAGTGAAACGGAGATCAAATGCTGAAGGTCAACGAGCCAATTCCCTGTCCTGACGAACTGTGTTGGGCCAGGTTTTGAGTTGCCTCCCTCTTCCAGGTGGGCAACGGCACCGGATTGAGAGCAGCAGAACTGAGTTCTTGAGGTGGAAGAAGAAGAAGAATGGACCCAAACTGTCAAATTCTTCTTTCTTGAATGACCTGAGATACCATCGCGATATTGTCGCAACGAAGCCGGACGGTCTAATTTGAGACGAAGTCGGTGTCCTTCACGCAAGCAAATACAGTCAAATCCCGCCCCCCCCGTTTTCGCTCAACTTCCACGCACACAGCCCAGTATTCAAAACCATAGAGAAGGACTGACCGGACGGATACACGGTACACGTGGATCTTCGTGGGGATAGAAATGTCAAGTCGGGTCCATAGGCACATTCTAAGGCTTGAGAAAACCCGACGAGCAGCATCGATTCGGAAGACGATGACGTCCATACTCTGTCCATTCGGCAGCAGCCTCGCTCCGGGGTATTTTAAATTATAAACTTCTTCAAGATGGCAACCATTAATCCTCAGGATTGCCTTCTCCTGCTCACGTAGGCAGCCCGAAAACACTTTGTTCCTTCCAGCTTTAACGGGTTAACTGGCCAACTTAGGGACTTCCGTCACACATGACACCACAGACTGTGGATCACCAAAGTTTAAGGCTAGCCGAGATCACTCAGCTGACGTACGGCGCAGCAGGACCAGGACTGAAGACATAATCTGCGTTAAACTAGACTAGGCTACGAGTACGGAAACGTTTGGTTTCGTTCATCAGCGGAAACAACAATAACTACAACAAAAGGATCGCACACTCCATTGGAGGAGCAGACAGTGGCCTCTTTGAGCCCCTCTGATAAAAGAAACAGACTTGCGCCTAGACAGGAACAGGTCCCGCAATCAATAAATCTCATTTTTAAATTTAGAGAATGGGAGTCGAACACTGAGAATAATAGAGCATAAGAACCAGGTTACGGTCTAAGCAGGTCAAAACGAGAAGGCATCTACCCACCTCACTGATAGGCATTCCTACGAGCCGACAACGGAAGTGCAGACAAAAGCTATAACTGTATGTCCAGAAAATCCGCGAAACAGAGCTCACAGTCAGTCTAACAGTAGCTTTGTGATGAAGGTCAGAAATAACTCATCTAGAGGATTAACTATTTGAATTCGCTTCCTCGAAGAAGATAGTAGATATTCCGCAGATGTGAATCTTTCACGTCTCATTCAAATTACAGGGCCAAGAAATTGAATCTGGTTAGAAAGTTTAGCCAGATCAACGAGACCCAGAATGTAGTTTAATCCTCCCCTCATTAAATAATTCCCCAAACTGCATTGTATCAGAACCCCCTAATATCACTCTACCATCATTGTTTAGTGCTGTTCATAAGGGCTGCGAGAATGACACCAGCAGAATAAACGCTCACTACTATCATACTTACCCAGTTTTCTTAGACGTCGTGGCCTGGAAGGCTACCAGACCACGGCGTCAGTCCAGTGTGTGTTGTGTATTGAGTGACTGGCCAGTGGACTAGGAGTCAGATGGCGATGGCTCCTTCTTACCCCTGGTTTTGGGAATCCTGGCATGTGCTTTAAGGGGGGACAGGTCGTGCTGTGGCGCGCGTAGACGGGTACGCCGGCCCGTCAGCCAATGCGCCCACTCCTGCATCAGACAACCGGCCAGCTCGGACAGTGGCCTGATGCTGGGGGTGGAGGGAGAGAGTGAGGTCGACGTCTCAGCATATTTTCCTCACTATAAGCAAGCTGACGTTCTTGAAACTATCCCGGTGCATTAAAAGCCGTGGCTTGGGAGGTTGCCAACTGACGGGATAACTCGGACCGCGTTGTCAGCCCAGTGTATGCGGTTGTGCGCAATGGATCACTGGCGGACTGAGAGTTAGGCTGCAATGGCTCCTTCTTAATTTAGCCTTTATGGCACTCCCACTCAGTTGGTATCCGAGCCGCCCCTCCCCTGTTTTGTAGTGTTCTTCTTTTGTGTTTGGCCACAGTGCATGGGCCTGCGTCCTCTCCCATCTCCGTTCTTCCTGATTCTGTCCTGATACCGGACCCAGACGGGCGAGTGGAACGGAGAGTGAGGTAGATACAGAGCAAGTTTACTCTCACTATAATCCAGTGCAAGTCACCGTGACTACATCACCCTGCTGTGGTGCATACGGTGAACATAGTCGAAATCGACGGTCAAACGGTCACTGTCATCCCATCTTAACGCGCGCATGTCTAAACCATGCACCTTTTCCACCAAAATTCTGATTGTCTCAATATTTAACCTCGGCCAGCTAACCTTACGTCATTCGGTGTATCATGATGCACTAAAAGTCGTGGCTTGGAATACTGTCCACTCAGGATATAACTAGGCCGACATGGAAGTAATTTATAGTGACTGGAGCACCACAAGCCATGCGGCAATGACTCCTGCTTTATGTGAAATCGATGGCACCGTCATTGATGTGAAATCAGTACACTTTCACAAATTCCTGATACCTGTTATTGTGACGAGGCGTGTGTAGACAGTGTAGACGGGCTATTTGTTTGTCTACCACTGCGCCTGCGCTCACCATCGGCCGTCTTGTGATGGCCTTACTATCGGAGCAAGTTAATGTGAGAATAGAGATTGTGGTAGACGATGTGCAAGCCATCGATGCTGCGTCCACTCCGTGGGGGCGCATGGTGGACGTAATCGTTCGCGACGATGGAACTACCGCTTATATTTAATTTTGTAGTATTTTCTAATTTTGAGGTAGATAGCCCCCCACACTAGCTAGGTCACTGTAATGCAAAGAAATAAATATAGTAAGCATACTGTCGCAAGAATCCTTTCCGAGGCTAATGACAAAATTCAGGCGTCTACCATATATATATATATATATATATATATATATATATATATATATATATATATATATATATATATATATATATGGCACAGATATTGAAATTCCGGGTCTGACCCTAAAAAGTCATGTCCGAATCAGCTGACTCCATGTCCTGCACTTAATAATTTCAGAAATTATTTCCTTGATATATATATATATATATATATATAATTTACTCTTGTCTGAGCTATTAATCCTGTTCAAATCTTTTTCCAACACGTTAACGTAGTTCATCTCTTGGATGCGCAGATTCTCATAGATCGATAATAAATCTCATGAAATTTCATATAAATCTTATGCTGTCCAATTAAAGGAAGTATCCGACTAGTAAATTCTTATGTTACAACCTGATATAACTAGTTTTGTGATAGCTACCAGGTGCAAAATGTCACAGGTTATTCCAGGTGAACGATGTGTCCGAGGACATGAATAGCAGTCTTAGTCACAACGTTAGGGATTGCTCCTATCATTGTAGGCAAGCTACATGTGAAACCACCGAGTAAAGCAATACGTCGACGGACTCTACTTCCCCAAAAGGAAGTTTACCCGGGTTAGACACGGGTGTAAGCACTCATCGTGAGCTAAATTCCGGGGTACCTGCTCTCTTATCCTAAATTCACCCCTAACCCTAAACATAGCCACGACCCTTGCGCTAAGCCAGTAAAACTGCTCCTTTTAAGCCTAACCGGCATAACCCTAACCCTAACACCACTAAAAATACTAACCTCATACCCCCCTGGAGTCCCGCGCAAAGCCATGTATAGTATGCAGGAATACTGATAACCGCACCTTACTATTCACCAGCATTGCGTTGCTTCGGAATTAAGTGCTTCTTCGGGCAGACCTATCGAAAAAGCAGTACAGTCAGTACCCCGAACTCCAGTGCTCGTGTAAAACAACCATTCACGACAAATCCAACCAGCGCCAACGTTGAAAGCGGAAAGAAATAAAGAGGGGAGGACCTCTTCTGTGATTGGGTAGATGCGTACGTCGCAGCTTACAAAAACTGTCTACGTTCGTCCTTTGGAACACCCTTTTCTTCCCCTATTTTGCCTTCTCAGTGTGTATTTTGTCCTCGTATCTTCTCTAGCCTTCTCCTGGGATGATTTCGCGTCCTATCACCCTCTCCCCTCCCCTCCCTCGGTCGAGCTTCATATCCGCAGGTAGAAATAATGTTGGTAAAACTTGCGTCAGCTGGCTGCGCCGTCAGCTACTCGTCACTCGCCTGTCGGCGCCCACGACGACACGTAACTTTGCCCCAAATGGGTGTGGCTGGGCCGGTGTTGTAGAGCCGATCTGGACGTGTGTGTGTGTGCGTGTGACCTACGCCCGCCTTGTTGACGCAGTCCCACCTCGGAGCAGTTCGGGTCCGCACGCGCGCGTTACTTCTTCCCCCCCCCCCCACCCGCCCTCCTTATTCCGTATGAGGGCTCTGGGGTGACACCTGAGGGAACGGCAACAGCTGGTCCTGCGCTCAGCGCGACCCCGACGGCTGGCGTCATCTGGCTGAGACCCAACCGCCGTCGTTGTTGTGAGGGCCACCAGAAGCCGGCGGAGGGTGCATCTTCGCCTCAGTGCTATGCCTAGACCTGGAAACCACTTTTCCCGCCCTACTAGAAAAGTAAATCAAACGGAGGGAACATCCGAAAGGAGAGCTGGATGAAACAGGTGGCGTTGATGAAACAGGCGTTAAGTCCGAGCCTGGCTACCAACTGACGATGCGATTGGGCGGTGCCGTGGCGGGTGTGGCGTGCCAGATGCAGTCTCTCCCCATCTTCCCCCTCCTCCCCACGTTGACCCAGTGCATATGCAGCGCTTCCCGTTGTGATAGCTACACAGAGATATTACAAAATTTGCAATGCTCGTATACGGCATTTGGCTCGTATTATAACGAGTACGTTGCGTTATTCTGATGGTATAAATGTGCACACGTGGGGTGGAATGGACTCAAGCATAGCCAAAGAGTGCGATCGTTTGGGTAATAAAAGAAAAGGGATGTCTGAATGTCGGAGACCAGTGTGGACAGGTAAGGTGCGCGTATCAGGAGTTGGTCCCGGCTACGGTTCCTGGTTTCCCGGTTGCGCTGCGATGGATTCACAGACGAACGCCTAGGCGTATGCGTGATTCGAACGAGAGGTCTGAATGGAAACAAGTTCTAATGTCAGCAGCTGTTGTTGGGGTCCCTTATGTCCACGCATGATTTCAATTGTTGTGGGTGCGAGTACAGTAGAGAACCGAACTCATGCAAATGTTGAAATTCACGAAAGATGGATAATAACTCGCAAACCGGAATCAACGCATGTACCGAAGCTTCAAAATATTAATGAAAAACCTTCAGTGCATTTAAAACTTAAAGGAAATGTGAAAAGTAATATTAGTTTGTTTAGAAATACTAACTTTTTTTAAAAATGTAGCAACTTCCGAAGACGTGAAAAATCACTGTAAATGCGATGAATAACTTTAGATAGAATACTAAGGTGATAGCGTCAGCATGCAATTTTGTGTATATTAAGAAAACTATCATTTCTTCAAATTTCTTGAAAAGTATTTCTGGTATTGAATTACAACAACTGTCAGATCATCCTTGAAATACCGGTGAATATTTCACAATTTTCTCCGTTTTCAACCGATTGACCATAGACTTAAATTTACTTATACATGTTTATCAAAACCTTAAACATAAGCTATTTCTTGGAAGCGTTTACCGAAATAGTGAGCTTTTAGATATTCCACATTATCGAGATGGCCGTTTGCGTCATATTTGTAGATTTACCCAAACAGGAAAACTCATTGCCGAGAAAAATGAACTTCCACAAATAAACAATCGTTTCATAATAAGTTACTCCTCTGAACAGAACGTTAATTATAAATTTTACCGACGAATATATTTAGACTTTACCTTTTTCAAGGTTAATTCAAGGTCAAAATGTGGAAGTTTTCTCCCTGAACATAAGTGATGCATATTCTACTGAAAATGAAAGAATTCACTTTTCGCTTTATATTGGAACGTTATTGCTACATTTCTGTACTTTAATCCCTCATTCTAAAACTGAAAATACACAACAAAGTATCCGAATATATACTAAGATTTTACGAAAATTGGTAGTCTTCTGTCCATTGTGGCTCTAAATTCCAGATTAGCGGAAACTATGTGATACAAATAGGTATATTATCGCGTTCTTCCAATTTAACATAGGCGTTTCTGTATCCATCTCCGCAGTATCTTGTGCGTATTTTGTTAACGGTCTTTGTTTTCACTGATAAACAAGTTTATGCTTGTGTTTTGGGTCAAAAATATCAGCAATTTGCACAAAATAATTTATAAAGCCGAATTATTTGCTTGTTTTTGGAGAGCAATGCGATTTCTTACACTTACATGCACCTAATTTTCCTTGACTTAAGATCAAATGTCTGGTTCCAGAAGAGATTTATTTGAAACCGTTATTGATTATTTTAATGTTTTTTGTAGCAAAATTCACAAAAACTCTGTGATATTAAATAGCATAGGAAATTTCTTGCCTGTCCAGGAACCTCCGAGTTCGCCAAAACCCTGCCTGTTTTCCTTCAATATATAAGATTTAACATGTAGTGTTCTTCAGTAAAAGGCTGACTGAGCCTTAAATCCACTCAACAAACCAAAATAACAAGACCGCATGTGCGTTAGAAATACTCACTCAACTTACGATCCCACATTCCATGATTTAGGTCATCAACTGTATGTCAAATCGGAATTGAAAAACAGCGTTATAGTGAAAGGGGTACTCAGTGATGATGGCGCGCTACACTGTCGTTTATAAGTTAACCATGTAGTCATTGCGATGTGTCCGATGCCGCCAAACGAGACAACGCAAGTCCCGAGGTTGGGCACTTTCGACCATAGATGGGGTATTTTAATTTTTTTAGGTTCTCATTCGGCTTTGGTGATAGCTATTCGGTCGGATTCGAAGGTTGCTTGATCTGACCACGGGGAGAGGATCAACCAGCCCCAAACCTTAGCCATAGCTCTATTATTACCGGTAATTACAATATCCCTGAAACTTGAGTGGAATGCCACTCTTATTACGGACAGTTCCTGTTCTCAGGGCCCGGCGGGGGAGAGCCTACCTACCTACTGGTTGCTTCTCATGTTCTTTCAGCAGTGCAACGCGTCTGTCAACTCCTTGTCAAGCCAGGCGTCAACTTTCTTATTCACTTCATCAACGAGCGCCTATAGTGATGTTGCAGCGGGCAAAAGAGTCCCTAATAACGACTTACGTATCACGAATGTGCACCATAAATTATGTTAGTCAACGTAGAACATCGATCCGTACTGGAGTTTTGTCGGGACAACAGCTTTATAAACCCCAGTTTTGTGTTGAATATGATGCCGCTGCGATTGCAGATGGAGTTTGGAGATCCGACTCGCACCATAAATTATGTTAGTCAACGTAGAACATCGGTCCGGAGATGCGTCTGTCATTCATCCTCACGATGCGACTGCTCCGATGCAGCTACAGCCCTCTCTACAGGGCGTAGATACAGCAAACGACAGTTCTTTCCAGGATCTCACAGTCTGAGAGCATTTCCTGTCACTTACTCTTCAGCATTCTCCTGAGGCAACTAAGGTAAATATCCTTCAGTTTTCTTGAGTGAATGTCCTAGACTGTCCATATCTCCGCCTCGTACTGGAGTTTTGTCGGGACAACAGCTTTATAAACCCCAGTTTTGTGTTGAATATGATGCCGCTGCGATTGCAGATGGAGTTTGGAGATCCGACTCGCAAGTTCGCCTCCGATGTTGCTGTTCCCTGAGATGGTGTTTCCCAGGTAGGTTAAGTTATTCCTTGAGTTGGGGGTGGGTTTCCTTGATATTTGGCCAGGATTCGTTGAATGCATCATTTTGGCGTTGGTGAGTGCATAGCCAATATCTTTTCCATGTTAACGGTCAGGCCGAAGTACATGCAGATGAAGGCAAGCAGATCCACGCTGATGCATATCCGGTTCCGCCATTAGTGTTTACTGTGCAGTCATCCACGGATAGGAGGTCGTAAACATCGGTCTTGGTAACTCTGTGCCAAGCAGCCAGACTAATATGTCTTTAGCTGTCTGGTAAATTTTCTTTAACTGCAATGTAGTTTTTGCTGAACGGACACAACCCTGCTGGACCTGGATGATCAGGTTGTTTGGCGTTTGATTATTAATCTTGACACAACTGCCGACCGTTTTCTACCCTTAATAGTCAGTTTGATTACAATAAGTTGTGGTTTCGACTCGCGTAATATGGCCTGCTGATCGCAAAAATCGAGTTTTCTACGACTCCTGCAGGTGCCTGCATGCGTCAAATATTGACTACTTGTGTGTAAGTAATGCACTTGATTTTATCACAAATGAATGCGAAGGTTCGAGTCCCGGGTGTTCACATGAATAAAGGAGAAGTCGGGTCGAGCACCAGAACGAGTTTTCGAACTCGTACAGGAGTTCATAATCCGGTATTGCAGCAAAAACAAAAAAAGCGAAAATTATAGAGGTACATACCAATCAATGATCCCTGACGCAAATCTTGAGGTGACTGCGCAGGACTCGGAACACCAGCACCCAATCGATATATCGATCGATTTATTGACTTTAGTTTCAAACGCTCATAACGGTAGGCGTCTTTTGGCATGACAAAGGACACGACGCGGAAGGCGTTTAGTGTTCGCACGTCACCTCTGTTGTCCATCCCCAAAACTCACAAGTGCCCTGGGAACCGACTCACTATCTGCACCGTTTGCTATCATCCCATCGCAGAACTGGCTCACTCTCTACTTGAATCGATCCGGACGACAGAATCTTCGCGTGAGTTACTAGACTCCATCGCGGATCCCATTACTGTAAACCTGTGCCAGACCGGTTGATGGGTAGCAATGATCACCTCTGAGGTTTAACGTTGTTGAGTGTTCGCGCGTCACCCCTGTTGCCCACCCCAAACATTCACAAACGTCCTGGGAACCGACTCCCTATCTACACCGTTTGCCATTATCCCATCGTAGAACTGGTTCACCCTCTACTTGAATCGATCCGGACGACAGAATCTTCGCGTGAGTTCCTAGGCTCCATCGCGGATCCCATTGCCGTAAACCTGTGCCAGACCGGTTGATGGGTAGCAATGATAACCTCTGAGGTTTAACGGTGTTATCGAAATATGCAATTTTTGAGTGGAGGCTCTGTTCCATGCGTGCATTCAGGTGAATTTGTGAAAACAGTGCGAGCATGGTGATGTGCCAGTGCGTGAATGAGACTGGGAGGGAGACTTCACGCCAAATAAACCACTGCGCCCAGTGACACATTTACCGCGTTCAAGGAGGTACCAGGAACACAATCGCACTCCAGGGGTAATAGGAACCAGAAAAATGGATAATTTATGGGAATCCGAGAGAGAGAGAAACGACGAAAGATTATTGTCTGGTTCAGACCGCCGAAGATAGCCCACGACGGGGTACAAACAGACACGAACCTCTTGATTCTGCGCCTGCTAAGACAGCAAACACTGACACCTGACCACACGCAGCGATGGTAGGTTTCCAACCCCGGGGTGGCCCCAAGGGAGGCGCTAACCGCACAGTCGGTGGCTTCAGCGTCATCAGCACCATTGTCCTCTTCCAGTCGTTTTTTATTGAACATCCTGGCAGCTAAGCACTCACGGTACTTTCAAAGGCACCGCAGCGGGGGCAACCCATCAAATGTATCAAGACTGTGGCGATGGCCAAGGCAGCTGTGATTTAGGAATTTCGCTATTCCCCCTCCCTACCGCGCCCCTCGCACGACTGACCAACCAAGAGGCAGTGTAACGATTTGAAGAAGCCGAACAGTGTGAACTTGTTGTGGCTAAGTGAAACAATTTAGATTGCCCAGCAGGAAATTCCTGGGGTCGCAGAAAACCAGTCCGCATCGGGGGAGTGGATGGGCAGGGGAGGAGGAGGAGGGCTATTGAGCTGGAAGATTTGATTGCAAGCAATATGCTCGGGCAACAAGACTCCCAAAGAAGTATCATTTCTCCTTCCTTGCTGAAAGGAAGTTTGGAAATTACGCAATGAACCTGGGACTCCTGTGCACACTGGCTTGGAACAGACAGTGTAGTTGAGAACTATTTCACACAGAACGAAGGGGGAAAGGGTGGTAGTTAAATTTTGTTCCATGGCGTACCAGTGAACACTGTGTAGTATCCAATCAGAATTCACAGATGCAAAATAATGCAAAGCCATCCCGCTAGTGTCCTCCACATATATGTAAATCCAATTAACAAAAGGCGTGCAGAAGATTTAAAACTATCATCGTTGAAAGGAAAATTACCCAGGATCCGGATTGCTATTTAGATCTTCGGCAGGAATGTCAGACAACAAACCCTAAAGGCGAGTGGTAAGGTTGTTGCATAAGGAGTGGCAGAAGCAAGGTTCTGGCAAAGCGTACCATAAATGACTGAGCAAGTTACTGATAAGGAAACCAAATAAGTTCACCAAGAGCCAACAAAGAAGTATTTTTGATAGCAAACTGGTTCTTTGAAGGTGATGGGGGCCTTCACAGCCCTAATCCCAACACCTTTTCCCATACCAAGCACATTTACATGAAAAGATTAAATCAGAACGAGTAGACATGTCCGTAGGCGCAGTGACTGACAGGCCATACTTTCCTTCTAAGCGTGCCACAACACGACTTATGCCTCCCGCTATAACCAATCCAGCTTTTAGTTGTCAGAAGTGGTTACCGGAGCGTGGCTGCCGGCCTCAACTTAGCTTCGGGAGGCCACGGATGAGGTCTCGTTGTCGGGTAGTATCAAACCACAGTTACCTTCTCTTGAAGCTTCGTGCCAATTAATCGAAGTGACTATCCCACCATAGGTAGCCCATCGATCCTCAAGTCGTCTGTAGCTGGACTATGAACAGGCACACTCTGTTCGCTGTGGTTTGAATGGGAATTGGTGCCGCAGGGATGAGTCCACGTATTCAGTCTCGCCAGAGAGATCTATCTGGGGCAACAGTTGGGATTTTGTGCTGGCGGGAAAGCACGAAAATCACTACTGACGAAACCCACCGTTCGCCCTACAGGATGGAGAACACAAAGAACGGTGCCTTGCGCTGCATCGACGGCCCTCTCTTCTCCCCCTACTGGGTTCGATGTCAAGGCGAAATCAAGAAAACCACAAACGGAATCTAGCACGGTGGCTAACTGGTTAAACAGTCCGTCTACGCGTGCCACACGCGACCTGCTGATCGTCCTATGGACTAGGATCTCACACAGACAACAAACGAAGGTGGCTCGAACCCCAACCATGTGGGACTACCATGGAGACCACATTAAAAAGGAACCGTTGAAAACTTATTTTCTGCCAGAAGTTAGCCCGTCAGTCGGCAGCCTTCCAAGCCATGGCTTTTTGCATGCCCTGATACATTCGAGAGCTTCGGGTTTATTATAGTGAGAAATGTGCAGATTTTCCGTGAAGACAACTTCCTCGGTCTCAATACGCTCTCACAAGGACCATCCCAGTGCCCAAGCCGGTCAGCCATCTGACGAGGGGATTGGGCGCAGGTGGCTAGTGTGGCGTAACCCTACGCCTAGGCGTATCACTGCATACCCATGTGTGACATGCTGTGCCCTGATCTGGCTCCCATGTTGGCTGAACGCTACCCAAGCGTGGTTGCTGTAGGGGCCAAATATGAACAGACAGGGATGAGAAGACTACGATAACTTAGCTTGCAAAAGTAGGTCTTCCTAGGATGTGAAAACTCCTAAAAAGTCGTACTGAGTGAGCGGTACTAAAAGGTCGGACGTGAGCTCCTGCTACTGTCACCAGGTTGTATTGTTACAGAAGGAGAACATATGATCTGAGAAGCCAAGCAAGTCGCATCTATAATTTAGGGCGGATTATGGGCTGAGAACGTCATGCCCTTTAAAGTATCTGACAGTGAGTCGAGTGCACCAAAACATCCAGGAGGTGACGTAATTAATAAACAATAAATGAAATTTTGAAGTGGAATTTTGGTAAGAAAGGATTACTACAATTTGGTTGCAAAGTTTGGTGACGATCGTATATGTGACCTCACTTACTCTTTACTTTACGAAAAACCTACTTAGACCATTTGGATAGGCATAGTTTAATTGTCTTCCCTCTCGCACACCTTTCGGTTTCGGTTATCAAGGTTGTAAACTTCACTTTTATCTTCAATTGTCGTCATAATGATTAGGATTTAAAGGCTTAATCTTCTGACTTCTTCCTTTAACGTGTTTGGTCCGGGATTACTTCGTCTGGAATATCTAAGCAATCCGCTCGGTCTCCATTTTTTCTGTCTACTTACAGCTAAGTTCCAGTATTTTAAATTGCGCACTCGCGTTTTTAGGCCTTACTGATGCAGCTAAACAGGCTACTGAGAAAATGTGAGTTTTAATTTTGTATCCCAACAACAGCTATCCTACCGATAAAACGCTTACTACTACAATTCGCATATTTCAGGATTTACAAAGGTATAGAGAAACATAATAAAATATTCATACCACTGAGGCGGTTATGTTTATCTAGTGGTCGTAAAGACGCGCATTCACGAGCTGGCATCCCGGTGTGACATGAAAATATTGGGATAATTTTGTGTAGTAGCCAATATTACGGTAGGGATGCCTTGTATGGTCGTCTAAACAGGAATGGGAACCGCACCGTCCGCTTCAAATAGGTGGAAAACCTCGGGAAGGGTAAATATACCCGTATCTTAAGGCTAGCACTGACCCCAACATAAAACGAAAATGTCATCTTAACCTTAACCCTAAACCTTAAAGTTAGCACGATAATAGCCTTAACACAGCTTAATTATGACCCTAACCCGAACTCTGAACTAAAACCCAACCCTAAGCTTAACCGTAAACAGAATTTATATGGTAAGTAGGCACTCGGCGCGTTGTGCCTTGGAGCTCATTCTCGAGCCCCGCCAGCAGCCGCACAACGGCTAATGAAACCGACAGAGCGTTGGACTTCTAACCAACGGGTCGCGAGTCCGAGCCTCGTGTGCCGCAACACCTGGGGTTGGGTATGGCTGGCTTATGACGGCCAATAGGCCAGCAATGGCCATTCCAGTTTTACTTGCCTTTTTTGGTCATGCTATTCTGCCTCTCTACTTAAGCGCTGTTGGCGGGGCTCGAAAAGTGACCCAAAGGCACAACGGGACGAGTCCCGTAACTGATCGGTGAGCGCCTACTTACCATAGTTAATATTCTCGATCGAAAACAACAAGACCACGAGCTCATGGCGCAGTGGGTAGAGCGTTCGAATTCTGAACAGGTCGCGAGTTCGAGTCTCAATTGTGGCAACACCTGGGGTTGGGTACGACTGGCTGATGACGGCTAATAAGCCAGAAATGGCGATTCCAGTCTCTGTGGTCCTTGTCGGTCATGTTATTGAAACATAATTTCATTGAAATTTAGCGCACGTAGTCACACGTATTGTGGACAGTTACTTCTCCCGTGTCCGGTTTAGGCTGCTCTTCTGGCATCGTTCCATTTTCCATGTGAAGCAGGCAGCCTTGTCCGAGATTAACTTTCCAACTTGGATTTGCGTCCTTGAGACACGGGTATCCCTGTTGGGCCATGAAATGGAGTTTGAAGCTATCATCTTCACCCATCCACATGCTGGGCACACATTTTATAATGGAAGGGACAGCAATTACCACATCGCTAATACTCCAGAGCAACACCATTGTAAACCGCGACAGTGTCATGCCTGTAGATAGTAAAATACGACGAATAACACGAGCGTACAAAATCCAAAACTGCCACAGCTTCTCAACTCGAAATTTATGCCACTGAAAATGTTTGGAGTACTTGTATAAAGGTGATATCTTGGTGAAAAAATACTTAAAGTCGTTAGAGATTGTTCCATTTTTATGCAACAGCTTCATTTTCATTACGTCATGCATGGTCACTAACAAGTTCTTTTTGACGTGTTAGCATCATGGCTCCGCGTGCGATGGCATAAGAGGTCCAAATTCAACCTGCAATCTTTCCGAATGTAGACAACCTAACTGTTTATACCCCTATTAGACTTTAGGACCATCTCGTATTTTCTGCAAATATACCCTGAAATAAAGAGTTGGCTACAGACCAGACTTGGGAAAATACTTTTCTCAAAAGTGACCTGCTATGAGACTTTTCCTACACTTCATTACACTTATAGAAACTAATTAATCTAAGTAACCCTCAGCGTCATGCAGTCGGTCACTTTGATTTTCCGCTTTCGGCTCGCCACCGCCCCAGCTGAGGGTCTCCTTCAAGACTTATATTCCCGTGATGTGCCACACATTGAATCGCAAGCCATCATAAGGGCAATTTTAAGCCAGCTGGGACACATGTCCTCCCTATTCACTAACGTATATTACTTCCGTTGGTAAAGGAGACGAACCTAGATCGAAATGACAAAGACCTCGACGCTGATCCGCATATTCAATATAACTATCTTCTGCTGCCGGCTCAGGGCGCTTTTCACGGAATCAGCGTTCCCTTCCTTCTTCTGTATAAAAACGGCATTTCAGGGGAGGAAGAACAGAATATGCGGGCAGATTAGTACAGAGCTCTTTCGGGCTTATCCTTCCCATCATAACCCTGATCACCAGTTGGGGACTGAAACACAAACACGTGCTCGTACACGGCTTAGCTGGCCCACAGAAGAGATCCAGCAATAATAAAAGTCCAGCATCTTCTCATAACGGCTATCTTACATGAGAAACCAAGGAAAGAGTACTCCCTCAATCACCTTAATAAACAACCACCAGTTGAGAACACAAATGTCAACTTTGAAGGGAAAAAGCAAAGGAAAACTTAATAAGGTGTCGCTGCAGCTTAAGTCGTAGGGAGACCCTGGCCACTATGACCCTCAGGTCCGGTCCGGACGCCAGTGCAGAGCGTATTGTACTCTGCAGAGAAGAGAGAACAGATCAACGCCTCGCGAGCGGCCGTCCCAGATCAGGGTACGGCAGACGTCATACGCCTTGAGCGAGGGCCTGTCCGAGCTATCCTTAGTGTTTAGCCGAGGACCAGACTAACACTGGTACGCGAGTGCAAACACGCATGAGAAACGCAGCGTTGCGGCTGGCGCCCAGAGTAGGATCATTAGGAAGGAACTCACGCCGATACCGTCTGAGGCAAATTTTGCAATCGCTTGATTTATGCAGGCGTAAACGCGCCACTTGAGGAGCGCAAGATGACTTACCAGAACCTTGGTGGCAAGGTCCTTTGCCTGCAAGCAAGGTGCAAGACAGGTCGTAAAGAGCCTCCCCCAACCCCAGCTGGAATTTAAAATTCGCTCTCCGTCCAGAAAGTAGACGAGCATACTCTTGGGCAGGGCGATAGTGACAGCTCACAACGCAACATAGTCGGGCGCGTCGAAAAAGTGGAGAAATTTGCACGCATCAACGTTGCACCTTGAAATCTGTAGCCAGATAGTGGAATGACTAGCGATTTCGAAGTTCTGATGAAAATATTTGAAGACTACAATTTGCGGGCGGCCGACCAATGAGTAGGACCAGAGGTGTCAAAGCATACAGCCACGGCAGTTCAGAAAACTGTAGTCAAAATGCAAACCCCACGCCATGTGCGCACAATTATAATCAAATGACTTTAAAATAAACAGTGGGTCTAGGAAAATGGTTAGTAGCTTCGCCATAAATGTGGGAAGTGCTCGCAAAGAGGTAGTTTTTGAATGTTTGAAGTTGGAATGGAAAGAATCACGGTAATCGAGGTGATGAGCACACATGCCAAATGTTGCAATCGAGTTCACCGTCAGAGAAAATTGGGCCAGTGCGCTACTCATTTAGACGGAGTTAGTTAAGCCCCAGTCGTCGGTTAGTTCTGCGTTCATGTGCACCAGCAGGTAGCGACCAAACACGAATCCCCCTATTGCGGTTTAATTAGTTCCTTGGACACGAATTTCCACTCCAGCCCGCTAAAACTAAGCTACCCATAGGACGACTCAAAAAATGACATGTCCAAGTGGTTTGGCGGATAGAGTCAAAGGCTTCAAGATGAGTTCATGGGTAAACATTTTCCATGATCACACCTTGAAATACAAACACGGGAGTACACACGTACGTCTTCAGTCGAACTATCTAGTCTTCCACAGTTCCCTACGCGATCAGTGGATTGGCATCAATCGCGACGGGTTTAGGCACGACCAAATTTTAATGTCGAGACTGCGACCTAGCGAAAGAAGTTTCAGAGACCACTGATTGAGAGGAGGTGGGGATTAGTAGCCCAAAAAGGAAGAAATACTTTCTTCAACATCGCCCACCTAGCCCGAAATCGGTAGAAACAAGTGTAGCATAACATTAGCAACAAAAAAGGGAGACTGGAATGGACATTTCTGGCTTATTAGTCGTCATCAGTCAGCCATACCTAATCCCAGGCGTGGCAACATCTGGGGTCCCAACTCGCGACCTGGTGGTTAGGAGTCTAGTACTCCAAACATCGAGCCGCGGGTCTTTGCCCTGCCGGTTGCCATCAGAATATTGACAATAGTAGATTGGCGCTCACCGGTCGGTTACGGGACTCAGGCTTTCCCTTGTGCCTTAATGCACACTCTCCGCCCCATCATAAACAATTGTACAGCGACTAGTGATACCGGCAGAATACGATTAACGACAAAAACAAGGGTGACTGAAATGGTCATTTCTAGCTTACTAGTCGTCACCAGCGAACCATACTCAACACCAGGTGTTGCAACACCTAAGGCCCGAACCCGTAGCCTACTGGTTAGAAGTCCGACAAACTAACTATTGAACCGCAGGCCCGTTGTCCTGTAGGTTTCGAATGTAAAAGTGATCGAACATGACCTCGCACACAGACAGCGAAAAGTACTCAACCCCGGAAGCTAGAGGGGAAATCCTGAATTGGGTCATTCGAATGCGGAAAAGCCACTTGGCGTCACAGTGACGCGGCATCTGTACGGTGCATCCAAAGATCGCCCCTATGGCCCCACCCCCAACAAAACGAATAATTGGCTGAAAAAAGAGGGGCAAAAACCAGATCATGATGTGGCTGATTGTAAAGGGAATAACAAGACGTGAAAAAATGTGCAGGGAAAGAGATGAAGAAATGGCAGCTCCGGTAGTGCGGCCATACAACATTTTCAAGAACTGTCACACGGGGGGCCACAGTGGACGTCAAACGGGAGAGGAGAGGATGGTAATGATCTTACGAGGTGTGCGTGTAATGTGATGAGTTAGATGAATTTGGGAGCCTGTACAAGTCTTTGTCGACGGGCTAGAAGGCAAAAAGAGGGAAATTAGTCAACGGTGAACGAACGACAGAACAAATAGAGATCATTTAAAACTGCTATGTGCAACCGTACCGCACAAAAATAAACCTAGCAGTTGCCTTTGAAAGAAAAAAGGCGACGGCAATGAGAGGTGCCAAAAAAAACAGACCTCCCAGCGGTGAGCGAAAAGCGGACTATTAGCTTTCCCTCCCTCCCCCACTCACTTCGCCGCAAGCGAAAAAAGGAAAGAGTGAGTGAGGCGCAACTGAGGCACCCTCTCTGTGAGAGAAAATGTTAGCGCGAAGAAGATGACTGACTTAAAGGAGTGCATGAAAAAGTCACATGGTTACAGCAACCAACACACCAACGCCACCATCTGCTCTGCAATTTAAACGGCAAGAATCAGCAAAGAGCATAAGGACGATTGAGTGAGGAGTTAGTGTACAAAGAGAAGACAAAAATGGGCAAGACTATAGTAACTTATAAAAGCACGCGGTTGGTAGCTGTTAAAAAGGTGGAAGACCAGAGAGGCACACAGACGCAGTGTCGGTTACGTGGACGAAAAGGAAGCTCGCGCGTTGAGGGTGTGAGAGTGGGGATGGGGTGGGGGAACTAGATAAGCCTTTTCGGTGCACACAACAAACTCACCTCAAAAGTAACGACCTATGGAGGGGTCATACGAGCAAGAGAAAGGTAAGCATAACCAAAACTTGGAACTATTTATGGTTTGGCTTGAAAAGGAGGCTATTGACGGGTACTAAGAGTTTGGGGTCTCTCGCCCCCTATGCTGAAGATGGAGCTGTTTACGTTGGCTCAGGACCGGAGCTCAAAAATAACACAGAACGTCTGTGTTCCGTCCAGCAGTCCGAATGGATCTGAGGACGCTACTCTTCCGTGAATTTGAGTGCTCTAAACCACAACTGGCAAGAAATGAGCCTGTGGCTCAATATATCTTCCCCCTACTCACAATGGGCTGCGCTACAAGTGCAGAGGACTAAAACGGGGTCAGGTCGGCTCACAGAGCGCGTTTATCGGAAAGCCCAGTCGGCGCGTGCCTATAACTACTGCCGTACATGTGAATGTCACGCCTTTGATGTAGGCCTTCACGCTGTGTTGCCCACTGGACCGCACAATCACATTGCTCGTTGGTAGACAGGTCCGGACTGCCGACTGATACAGTGGAGAGGGAAGGGAGAGTAAGCCCGACCCTTGGGAACCCAACCCCACACTTCGTCAGCGCACTCCTTACTAATGATAAATCTGACACACCTGAATCTATCATGCTACGTTAAGAGTTGTGAATTGGCGGAGTGTCAACTGACTGGATAACTGGGTCCTTTTCAGGACTGAGGATAGGCCTGCAATTGTTCCTTCTTAAGATGGCCTCTGTGGCACCCATGAACGTGCGAGCCGAGCTGTCATTACAGTAGCCTGATACATGTGACGGAGACCAGGTAGTGTGTGGCACGCGTAGGCGGGCTGTTCAGCTTTATAAGCTACTGCGCCGGCGACAACCACCTCGATCCCGATCGTTTTGATATTGTCTGCCCCTACGAGCAAATTGGCTGAGGGATGGAGAAAGTGCGGCAGATTCTACGCAGATCTATCTCACTACAAACGACTACACGCACAAGTTACAGTCGCTGAAGGCGGATGTCGCCGGTCGTCTTTGGCCCCATGACCAAATAGTCACGGTCCTTCCAGCCTGAGGTGTGGGTCTGACCAGTTGACACCCACTTTAGTTGTGGGTAATGCTTACCAACCACCTGGCTACTTGCCTCTATGCGATCGCCTGCGTAGGTTCTAGTCAAGGGGGCTCTTGTATAAAACGTCATGTCTTTATTACATCCAGTAGAATCGCCATCGCCAATGATGGGAAACGCAACACTCCAAGCCGTCAGTCTACTGGCGCCCGCAATGGTGCAGGTGCCTCAACAGATAATAATTTGAACAAGCAAACGTTTGAGGGGGGAGAGAGAGAGAGAGCTGCCTAAGAGCAGTGGGGTTATAGACGTTAGTGCAACGTCCTAGAACGTTAACAGTGCTGCACTGCACTGCGAACCCGATCCCGTCAGCACGGTGTTGATACACTCAACATGAGGATATGAATGCTACCGTTAGACCGATAATCAACAAAACAGATGAATTAATTTTATGGTCTTCCTCCAACCTTGGGACGAAGTAAGTCAATCATAAAACCAGTGGATTCTAACTCCAAGGAAAATTTTAAAATAATAACCAAATGGGTTTTAAGGGGGAGCTTACGTCCTTGCATCGACTGCAAACCTGAAATAGATGAAGGAGGAATACCTGGGTTAGGAAGACCAAAAAAACAAGTGGAGAAATCAAAAGTATACATAAGCAGACAGTAACTGATACTTGGCAAGCATAGACGGGTTAGAAGATAACCGACGGAGAAGTCCGTTATTAGAAAGCTAGCTCAGGTTTTATATTTTCAACCTTTAGTGCTTGATCTAGGGTTCTAAACTCTGCACAAACATGGGACGTAAATATTCAAACTCATGTGTTGGATTCTGACCAGTCCTATAAAACTTGTTTATCAAAAAATGATGGTGGGCAACCACGGAAGTAGACCTTAGTAATGGGTGGTCAAATACATATAACTAACACACAAATAAGGAAGAGGGCATAAGCGCAGGGCCTAGTAAGGTAGGCACGCTCAAAGATCTAGGGTGAGCGTGTGTGCGAGAGAGAGAGAGACAGATGGCGGTGGTGAGGGTAGTGGTTGACGGGGCATCTGAAGTGGTCATAACGGTGGTGTGAGTGGGAGAAATAACATTGGTGGTGGTCGTCTCCATGATCGGCACGGGAGTCGTGGCAGGGAGGACGATGTAGGTGATCTGGCGCGCTTGAAGCACACTTAGGGGCGGCTCCAATCGCACCAGTCACATGCGTTCCCGCCCGCCCCCGGTCTTCTTGACTTGGTCATGACACCTGGCCCAGGTGGGGAACGTGCGGTAGATGCGGCGCGCAGGTCACCGCATCCCTGCTCCACCGTGCTGTGGGGCACAGGGTGGAACTCGTCGAAATCGACGGTCGAACTGTCGTGGTTGTGTGGGTGAAATAGGGGGAGGGGTGGAGACGGAACGGCTGTAAGTATACAACCGAAGGGCGTTCCGGCACCCTAAACCAGTGTCTAAAAGAAAGCTACTCGTCGCAGTTATGGGTTCAGGAGAAAATAAGCAGAGGGAATGAAAACATACCCTTTCCTCCAGCGATTAAGCCACCTCTGTTTTCCACGAGCTTGTCGTTCATATCGACAATGCTGTTTATCTTGTCTGCCAGTTGCAGAGCCAGGGACTGTAACCTGGAGCGCTCACCCTTGTGCATTGTTAAGAAGTCAGCAGGGACCTCCAGTGAGCCCTACAACGGACAACATAAGGAGTTTTAAAGCGATCCGACTAGACGATACAAGCAATACGAGAAAGGTAATGAGACTAAACTTACAGCAAGCTCCTGATTGATAATCATCTTACTAATGATCGAGTAGACCTGAGACTTGGGTAACTCAAAATGCTCTGCCAGTCTTGCAAGGCTGATGGACTCATGCACGGAGCTGAAGGTGAACAGATAACAACGCAGACACTCTTCCTTGATTCTGGCTTCCAGAATCTCACGGATCTTGCCAACATTTGTGAAGAGCACCCAAATCTGTCGGTAGAAACCAGAGAGATCGGCAAGAAGTATTTTTGTTGAAAAAAAGTGCACATGAAAAGAGCACAATTACACTTCCATTCTCCCCGGCTCGCTCACCTTCGCATCCAGCTTTGGATTAAATATGTAGTTCAGGCAGGCCTTCCAGTTACCGGTGCGCATAGCTTTGGATGCAGCGATGACATGATCGCGAGGGCTCTCCGGTGGGCCAGTCAAGATAGCACGTTCGTGCATCTTGAGAGCCGTCATGAAGGCCTTGCTGAAGGGTCGGCTGCGATTTTCATTATCCTGTGAGGCTGAAAATGGAGGCGTACGAGGGAGGTAGTTCAGCAAAAGAGGCACAGACTAAGCTATAGGGACGGGAGCAAAGCTCGAGGTGGACCGACCTGTAAGAGCTGGCATCTCCTGAATCATGGCTGAAATCAGGTAGATACACTCAACAAGTTCGGTGTTGATGTGCATGTGATAAGGCACCTGTAGGGCCTTCTCCCTCTTCTCTTCCTCTGGTGTACGCTCGTAACGCGGTTGCAAATGCAGGCTCTGGGCAAGTAGCTCCCTTATCCTACCAGAACCTGTGATATCAGAAAGGGTGGAGTGGGCGTCCCGAATATGACCCTGACGGAATGCACATAGACCCATCTGTACCATGGCTCGGTTGTATAGGATCTAAAAACAACAAAAGCATCGGTAAGGTGGCACAATATAATCCGCTGATGGGTTGAATAATCTAAAAAGAAATATGTGCGTACCATTGTGGACTGATCAGCATGATCGATGGAAGCCTGGAGATTGGACATTAGCATTAAATCACGCGCTTTGTACCAATGATCGAAGAGGGCCAAAAAGTAAATGTGACAAAGGATTGCACGTGCCCGCAACCTGTCAGTTTTGTCATTTTTGTAGATGTACTGGCACAGGCGCTCAATGAGTGGATAGGCGGCACAAGGTCCTACAGCCTCAGCACCCTCAGCCTCGACACGACGGGCCCATTCGTAATCGTACTAAACAATAAAGTTTTTGTTACTCAAACGTTTTAAGTAACACAATTGGATAAGTTAATAATTTAAATGATGGACGGTAGACGTGAAGGGTGGGTGACACCAACCTTGTAGTAAAGATGCTCTACTCTGCGCATATAGGCTATACAGAGGGCATCTGGGGAAGCTGCGGTGTACTCCAGGTACTCGATCAGCTTGTCCAACAGATCGCATATCCTGGGCTCATCTCGCAGCCTGAAATTCAGCAAACTCAGGAGTTATACAGGTCATGTTGAGAAGAGAATGGTAAGCCAAAACTTGGGTTATGAGACACAGGTAGGGTAAAGTACAGTGCTGACTGGATCAGCTACTCAAAAGAGCACTAAATCAAAGTTCTTGGGAGGCCAAACGCACCTTTCATCGTACTCTTTGTCATGACCGTTGGCATTTTGCAGAATCTTGTAGTACTCGTCATCTAAACGGCCTACTGCGGCCAAAAGATTGCCTTGAACGCGGTACGGTTTGACCTGAAAGGGCCATCAGGTGCGAAAAACATTCGAAAGTGAGCCAAAATACTTAGAAAAACAAAAGTTTGTAAATGAAATTTTTCAAGTGAATTGATTTGAGAGCTTGGCCAGAACTCCTTAAAAGCTGAGTGGTTGCCAAAAAACCACTGAAAAAGTAACAATAAAAAACCAGCAACACACCAGAAGAGACTCCGTTTCTTCGTTATATGTATCGGAGATGGTAACATCTTTGCGATTTTCTTTCAGAATTTTGAAAAGAGTATTGAACTCATCCACAACCCTATAATTTAATACAAGAGGGTGAATGAAAAGGCATGTGAGTCATCAGTAATGGGATCGACGATTAACTAAACTTTGCAGTTCTAGTGTTAGATTTTTTTGAGAAACGGGAAACAGTGCAATTGATGAAGAATGGAGGGACGCTCACCGATCGATCTGTGTAAGATATACCTCCTCATGCAACAGAAAAATACACTAGGTGCAAGACTTACCTCTGAAACTTATTCACCGGCATAAAGGCCGGGTGTTTTGATTCGTAGTCAAAGAGGACAGTGATTGTTGATAAGATGGCCTTAACGTGAAGTCCAACGCCGAGCTGAAGTTCCTCTATCAAATTAAAAAAGTGGACTCCATCAGAAAACGTCAAAATGATTGGGGGGGGGGGACATGAACGAAGCAAATCAAGGCATTTGAGTGGACGTTAAAAAGTGTGCATATAACAGCCTTCAGGTTGAAGTGGGAGCCATGAAATGGTTCATCAAAAAGTGATATTTTGGATTGAATTCATAATCCGAAGGATATACCCGTCAAGGCATAAAGGCGCAAAGTACTTCAAATTTGTGCGCGAAAAGGAACAGGAAGAAGGTTTTAGTGGAATGAGAATAAACTTGCGATAAAGAAGTGATTGTAACTCGTGACGATGTAGCAATAATATAACCGCCACAGTTAAAGGCTTTGTTAAAAATTGCATCTTTATCGCAAACAGAACTCAGGCGATATTTGTGTGTTTCTGCATCATTTTGACATTAAAAGCTGTATATTTGAGGTACCCTATAAAAACGCCTAGGAACTACCCCAATCGGAAGGTGAATCACCCCAGTTCCTAGCCGAGGCATCATCAAATCGAAATTTTGTGCTGAAGAATCCATTCAGGTCAGACGGACACAACTAATTAAATAAAATACGTCAGAGAACCGTTACTGAAGAATTGCACACTAGAAGTCAACGGAGAAACAGAAGAAGTTGGAAAACGCTGAAAATTTACTGGAAGCTCCTCCATTGCTATCGGCGTCAACCATCATTGCAAGCAGTGATAGCCTACAGGTAGATTGGATTATAGCGATGGGGACTTACACAGCACGGATTTTACCTTATTTTCCCGCATCCGCGAGAGCTGTTATAAGGGAAATATCAGGAGCCTTGTGACCCGACTTCAGGTCTGGAGAACCGACTTAACTTCTCCGTTGACTAACTTCCAGGTCACGACTTTTAGGAGGCGTGATGGTTCAAAAGCGCACCGCACTGGCATCGTATGCCGATGGCGAGGCAGAGCCAAGTCGGCTAGAGATCGGGCTTAATGGCTGACGACGTCAAAGAGCCCCTCACCACCTGTTGCGGAGGCCCATGTGGCATTGTTCAACTTCTATTTTATCCACCAATATGCTTATTTATGTCAAGCGCTAAATACTACTTGAAATCATTCTTTCTGTTCTGCAAAACAACTCTCTGCGTCTTCCCATAACGTTTAATATTGCTTATCCTTAAGAGTTAAATAAGGAAGTGTTAAATGGGAAGAAAAACGAGCATTTCCCGCCCCTGCTTATTTCCATCTTCAATCAAGATCTCAAGGCTAAGAAAGTTGCTTTTGACATTTGTGCTGTGCACGAAGAGAACACCATGACTGAAGTAACAGTACAATATTTGTTCGCCGATTCAAGAGCACCCCTCATTTTGGACACGACTGACTTCGCTGGGGACCACCTGAATGTACACTTTAGAAAAAATTATCGGTAAACCGACAGGTTACCTGGAAAAATAGGGCTGAAAACACCAAAGCATCCTCAATTACTTGTATGCCGTGAGAAATGTTTTGAGTTTGAATGCAACATGTTTTGTCGGAAAACAACAGCGAACAACCACCAAAACTTATATAAGCCAGACACTGTGGGTTTGGAGAGTAGGTAAAATGTCTCTGAATAATTATGCAACACTTACATCCAAAAACACAAAGGTAAAAAAATCCATTTGAAAAAAAGCACTTATCAGAAAACCCAATACATTGAAAGAAATAAAGCTGTAAATGACTCTGGGGATAGTTTGCTACTGTAAACCGCTTTACTCGGCTGGCAAGCGTGTCACGACAGCCCCTGATCAAGCATACCTGGGTTCAGCAAACCATATCCCGCTCGCTCCCTTTGGGGGATTAGATGAACACTTTAAATCTTGCTTTAATGACCCTCATAATGTGTATAGTTAGCATAAATATGCAACAAACATTTTAAAACAACAGAACTGAAAGTCGGATGGGCATGAAAGTAAAAAGACACTAACCTAGTTTCTCGCAGATCTGTTGCAACAAGCTGACCTGCTCGTGTATGCTGGAGGTGCGCTTGCCACGATTTGACAGTATTTCGACGAGCTTCTTAAGGACCACCTCCGCAGTGATATCTACACCCTTTTCGAAGGCCTGAACGGCCGGCCCAGCACGGCCGCTGGCATCAACGGTGCGCCATTCACCCTCCTCCCCCTCTTCATCATCCTCTTCTCGGATGGCCCGTGACTGCTTCTGTTGTTTCTGCTGCTTGGGGGCCTTCTTCACCTTACTGTCGTCCTACATGGCGTGAAGAACATTCAGGCATGAAAACGGCCCCTGTATAAGGACACGCAGGCGATCATGAGGCACAGTTGCACATGCAACTTTTATGCAGACAGAGGCCGAGGAAAAAACAGATGCATACGCAAAAGCACGTCGAGTGGGCGAATGTGAAATGCTCTAACCGGGAGTGATTAAGTGCTACAGATAACCTGAGCGATTAGACTCCGTATCCCAGACAGGAAACATGAATCCGGTAGTCGAACGTGACGACTGTTGGGTTGAAAGCTTCACAATGGTTTTGTGCACCAGCGAAGTATCGAAAAGAAAAATATATGCCTACGACATCTACAGTACACGTTTTGGTAGGAGAATAACGCATACTTTAAAGAGCGGTTTGAACACCAGTTTCTGCAACTTTAACCTGACGTGAATTATGAAAATACAAACGTGAGTGGATATCACGATAGGCCTAAGCAAACCCAAAAACGTACTTCAGAAAGAGCGTCGTGTTAACCAGAAGGAGCTGCGAACGAAAGCAGCAAACAATTACGCGCAAGCAGCGAGGAGGAACGACCGTCTCGAGGATCCTGCTACCCTAATGGACCTACTTTTACCACTAAACCATTTGGTCACACAGACGCAGACGACAGGCCACTTCAACCGAGAAGCGTTAGAAACGAACTGGGATAGGCCCTTCGAAGTACTTGGCAAGAGGTGTTATACCAGAGCAAGCGTCACCACGAAAATTGGATCGCCGGTGAAACTACCTGCCTAGTAAACAGTGCTAAAACTGCTTGTATTCGTGGGGGTGCTAGGCCAGATGCCTTCCTCATGCATCTTTGCTCCGCACTGCCGACATGATACTTCATACGTGGGCTTGTACGATAACCGTCGCCTTGGAGTGCTCGACCAAGGATAAGTACATTGTCTTCGTCAACTATGTATCAAAAACACGAAGATACAGTTAGCTAGAAGCACGACTTAATAACCGAGTTCTCTTGGCTCGTTGGCTTGGATCACCCGACCACGTACTGCACCGTGGTCAAGGGGACCAAATCGTCCGAACAGAGTCCTTGCCGGAGATAAATTTGTGATGAGTGGACGTAGTGGAGGCTGACTTCAAGCATATGTCTGGACCTGCAGGTTTACGTGACGTACTAGAGTCCGCTCGTGTCGCCAACGAACAACAGTGGACGACAACCATTCGTGATCAATTAACTAGGAAAGGCGTTGTCAGCATAAGTGCATATCTCACATACACAACAAAAATATCAAAGTTCTGAGCTCGCTAGTGCGAGTGAGAGGTCTTATTACACGCACAAATACCAGAATTCAAGAGAAGAATCGATATTATATGATTTTGAAGGAAGCAAATAAAGCTGAAAGCTCAAGAATACAGTCCTATTCTCGTTCGAAAAAAATTTTTTTTTCAACACATGGTAGAAGTAGAATGAAGAGGCAGGATTAGGAAACATAAATCACGGCATTCTAGCAACTACTATGTAATACAATAGCCGTTACTTTCCTATGGGGACTACGGGTGCTTAAAAGAACCACGGGTGATGAGGCAACGTACCTTGTTACCAGGCCTATGGTCTTGCTTCAAGAAGTAAGACGCAGGGTCGTCAAAGTTCGCAATATCATCATCCTCGTCTGAACTCCAATCTGTACTTTCGTCTTCGGAAGGGAAGTCATCGCTAGACTCGTCCGAGTCCTTCGCAGCCTTTTTGGCTGGTGCGGCTGTGGCAGGTGCAGGCTGAAATGCAAAGATGGACAAATATTAGAGAAGGGGAGTAAAGATTAAGAGATCTAAAATAAACCCAAGTAACGATTGGCAGGAGCAAGGAGAGGTCAAAAAAACGAGGTAATGATCAACAAGGAGGTCCGGTAGGGCGTTCGTGCAAAAAATACAGGCGACAAATAGATTACCCCGCTGAAATGAGTGGACTTAAAAAAACTTCTTAATAACTCGTAAAACAGCACAAAGTCGCCAAGTAAAGAAACAAATGAGGTCGTTTTGCCAACTGTCAGAACTTCAGGGGATAATGCGCACGGGATTGCTATACAGCAGGGTGAGAGTGGCGTCCACGGATCTGCTTTGCCTTGGGGCTCTAGTCTAAAGCCATTGCATGCGCTTGCGTAGCATCGAGGGGGTAATGACCCAGAATGCATTACTACCGAAGACAACGGAAACTGAATTGGCAATTTTTCGGTTCATATGTCATTGCTGGCCAGTAAGTTGTGTCCAAAAATATCAGTTGGGAAGGCAGACTTGAACTCCGATCCAGGTGGTAACTGGCTTCGATGCCCTATCAAATCAGCAAGGGGTCCACAGTCCAAAGACGGTGAATAAATCTGCAGTGACTATTACAGCCCTTTGTGCCCCTGGCAACATTTCACAATTATTTTCCTGCACTGACTTAAAGAGTCGTCAAGACGCCAGTCATACGTTCAACACTGGTCACAACGGAGGCCATATATGACAGGCAAACAGTACAAACACATTATCAGAAGTATGCGTACCTTGACCGGAACCACCTCACCGTCATCGTCATCGCTGGACTCCAGCTCCGCCTCTTCTATTACCGAAAATAAGGTGGACATTTTACGAAGAACTTGCCTGCCTCTTCTGCCAACTCCTCTTCCTCCTCCTCATACAATTCAGGATTCTCTCTACAGTGTTGGATACTTTCCTCGAAGTCCTTATTGTACTTCTTGACACGCTGTCTCATTATGGTGAGGGACTTGGCGGCGACCTTGCTCAACGACTTCTTCTGCTCCCAAGACTCGTTGATAAAATCTTCCAGTTGAGTCAAACAGCGAATGTAGAACTTAGCATTCTTTTCAATTTCGTTCAGTTTTAAAGCCTTCTCATACAATTTCACCAATTCCTCAAAGTCTGGAGACTAGGAAGGGAAAGTTAGACAACCCACCTGACATAACATTGGACATGTCCTTAATTTTTTTGTGGTTATTCAGGCTTCGGAGTACATTGCGGATCTCTTCCTGCCGCTTGTCTTTGGCACTGCGAACGACGCGCTTCTCATCTTCGCTGTCGCTCTGTGGTTGCATAAACCGGCGCTGTACTGGCTTCACTGGCACATCATCATCAGATTCGCTTTCACTCGAGCTGAAGGCTGCCGAAAACAGATGCAATGACATCCTGTGGAATGGTCTGAAAGAGAAATAGAAAACTCGGGGTGAACTGAAATGTTCTTATCTAGTTCTGCGATCAGGATATATGCAGGCATGGACAACAACCCCAACTGTGGCGCAGTGATCGCGGCTGCAACTGTTAGTGTGAACCCATGACCCCTTGATGGTCAGATGGGTCAAGGTTTTATTCTCGGGTCTCCCTTGTTGTCTCGGTAGCACCTCTCACCACAATGCACCACGAAGAGTAGCAAGGTCACCGGATAGAAAAGTGAGGGCTCAGACCGATTTAACAGTTAATTCTATGCATATAGGCACACGAAAAGAAGCATAAAACTAATCAATTTTGAAATTTTCCTCGGCATTTTTATTGTTTGTAACAGAAGGCAAAAAGTGTCATCGAACTAGAAACGACACATTCTTCATCCAGATACCACAAACTTCAAAAAGTATGTTTATTTTATCAAAAAAGAAGGTCAAAACGAAAGTTGAAGTAAAATATTAAGAATCTTTTAATCTAAAAACTTCCCTATTTCTGTATAAAGAAGAGTTTCATCCAATAGATGATAAATAAACGGCATCTGCGCGCCATCAATGATCTCAAAGCACTGTACATTAATAAGCGTGTTCCTGAAAATATCTTGAAAGGTTGACCGAAACTATAAATGCTGTACACTTACTGTCAGATCCTATTGGCAGAGCCAATCGGAAACGTCTTGGAAGGAGGTATGATCGGGTGTCTGACATGGTCAGCAAGTATTCGGCAGCAGATGAAAGCTATTTCTGACAGAAAATTCACGTAGACTAGACTGTGCAACAGCCCTAACGCAGACTCCGGTTGGACAAAACAACTAAGGTGCTATAATTTCACAGGCGCTTAAGTACAAGGTTCTATGGTTCAAAAAAATGCACAATCTAAATAATCACAGTTCTCGTTGGGCCATATCATAAAAAATCATAGTAAGTGTTTCGCAGTGAACGGCATTGGTGACCTTGCTCAACTACAAATATAACCTTACCATCATTATTATCTAGCTTTAAAATCATTTCGGTCGTACGGAGATCGGTCAAACATATTTATTAAAGATCAGACTGACAGCGACTTATAAGTCCGTTCCCATTCAGGACAGCGAAATGCTGGTTAAGCACGACTTTCTGCATAACTTTGAACGGCGTTCACGAGACTAGTTGGACAACAGGTTACAATTAATTGAAAGACAACATGAACAGGTCAACACAACAATTTATACCGTTTTGTACCAATTAGTCAGAAACATAGCCGTCCCCTGCCCCACCAGCCGAGCTAGGAGAATATGTAGTACTGATATACAGGAGAATAAACTCACCCTCATAAAAAACCCTGTGAGAAAATGGATTGTCCGAGAAGTTTATCAATAAATATATGGAGGAACGTCCCCAAAATCGGACGTGCCGACGGCTGAGAAGGACATATTTCTTACATTGCGTTTTCGAAGGGATCCGGTGAGCGAACTTCTACATCGTCGCTTAAACGCTGCTATCGCGCGCGCTTACCCAGCCGCTAAAATAAGACTAGCATTCTCAAGCAATCCACTTATTCGCCTTGAAGGCAAGGATAGGCTGCCCGTTCAGACCTCTTCAATGCACATCTACACCTTCACTTGCTTCTTTGGGGCAGGTAATATTGGTCTAAAACCAGGCGCCTACCCAAACGGATGCGCGAGCACCATGCTGCCTGGATAAATCAAGGCATGGTAAAGTCTAGCTCTACCGCAATTGTGTCTAATTTGGTTGACAGCGGCCACCGGGTAGACGTTAACCAAGCATTCCGTGTCATCTATAAAGTGCCGACGAAACACCCCAAGTGCCAGCGTCAACGGATACTTGCGACGACAGAGGCGGTAGCCATACAGTTAATAAACCAAACCTTATGCTCCGTTGACCGAAGACGAACCCATCACGCGTGTATGCGCCTGCCACGTCGCACTACACCGACGAAGCAGAAACCTAACTAATTTTCGGACACCGTCCATCTTCCACTCCTCCTAACTCTGCCCCATGATAGTACTAGACTATAACCTTTGATCTCTGATCCACCTCAACCCTCAATACTACCTGTTTATTCAATTTTTAAACTTTTGTCACTCTACCCTCCCTTATATTACTATAAAGGTCTAATGATGAATAACTGAAAGCGTGCATTCGCAAAATTTGAATTTTTTTCAGTATATATAAGGGAGATAGGCAGAGCCTTTGAAAACCCTATTTACAGATTTAAATTATTTTTTCCTTCTGGGGCAGTGGGGGAGATAGGGTAAGTGGAATACGATGTTTAAATGAGAAGAAACCGAACCGCAATATGCACAGATAAGAAAAAAAAGGACCCGGAAATAATAGAAAAGGGGCTCAAAGAAAAGCAATATTCCCAAATCACTCACGCCGGAGACGTCAAACGCGGCAAAAAAGCGATTGGCCTGTTTAAAGTGTCAACAAATTAGTGTAGGTGAAATAAATTCTTGGTTTAAAGAAACAAAATTAACAAACACTGGTGGAAATGTCTACATTTACATTTCATCATCCACTTCTATCGTAGAAAATACGTTAAAAAAATATAAAACTTGTATCTTTCATTCTATCAGTCGATATTACCCGGATATACTGATATCACGAAATGTCGAGATATGGCACAGCTCGTGCACCTTGGACGATCGATTTTCAATCATCTGAGCTCTGCTTGATTGGGTGGTTGAAAGTGCTGCTTGCACGAGCGCATGAACGGTGCCACTGCACTTTGTTCTGTCGTGGCGGGCACGCGCGTGCCTGTATTTGTGACTGAATTGATGACGCACTTGTTTTTTCCGCATTCTTTCCTATTTCACTTACTATATCTGTTGTTTTTTGACTTACCTTGTCTAATGTAAAAACAGGCTTCTAGGACACAATAAACGAGGCATATTGCGCTTGCTGTCGCACAAATATGCTGTGAACTTACGAAGGAAATCAATATGTTTACTAATGTGCACAGTAAAGTTGGTGGGGCTGACACCGATGAACCGTTAGTTAAATAAATAAATAAATTGTATATTTAAGGCCCAGAGGGCACCATTGTTGCAAACTTAGTATCGTGATATAAATAAATACAAAGTGGAAAATTGCTGCACTATGTGAGCTGTTGATCATACGTGGATGATGTATCCGAGGCCGCATATATTTTACATTTTAATTTATTTATTGCCAGTTTACAGGCAAGGTCAAAAGGGATATACAGTAGAGTGTCGAGCTGAGAGTAAAAAAACTCCTGATCATTCTTTCAAGTGTTTTCATGTGAAAAAACAGCAGCTTATTGAGGGATTAAAGTTCAGGACAGGGTAGCGTTGACACAGGTCCGCGGTGAAGTACTTCTCCTTTCAGTATTATGGATCCGGTATTCTGCATCAGCAGGTATATCGGTATGGCTGGCACAGGATTAAGGGTCCGTGAGAGCCATCAGAACGGAAGAGAGCTTTCACAGAGTCAGCACCCAAAATCTTTGGAAGGTGTCCTGAATGTAGAAAACTGATGACAGCTCTCGTAAACAAGGGATAGCTTTGCTGAATTTTGATACTACTGGGTATCTTATTCCAAAGTTCTATATCGTTTACCGAATAAAAACTGACGAAGAGAATTGAGGGAGAGAATTGAAAAATGCCTTTTTGGCGTTCCTTCTCTTGATTTCCTTGGTCATCACGTCGATCAGCATGGAATCACACTACTTTCAGAGAAAATGCAAAGCATTTTATCTTTTCCGTCTCCCAAGACCCTTACAAAACTGTGACTTTTCATTGGACTTATCGATTACTACCAACGTTTCATTCCCAACTGTGCGGCAATACTGGCTCCCTTGACTGATCTTTTGAAGTCGAAAGTCAAGCCAATTGAACTTTCACCGGCAGCTCACTCAGCTTTTGAGACAGCCAAGAAGGCCCTCGCTGATGCGACCATGCTACACCACCTCAATTCTGACGCTTCTACGCAGTTGATTTTGACCACTGACGCTTCCGAAAGTGCTGTCGGCACAGTCTTACATCAACAGGTGAATAACCAGTTGCAGCCATTGGCTTTCTTTTCACAGAAGCTACAGCCAGCGCAGACTCGCTACAGTACTTTCTTTCGCGAGCTCCTGGCTATATACCTGGCTATTCATCATTTTCGCCATCTATAAGAGGGAAGAGATTTTCGGGGTTATACCGACCACAAATCTCTTACTTATGTCCTCAAGGCCAAACCAGATAGGTACTTACCCAGAGAAGTGCGTCACTTCGACTATATTTCAGAGTTTACTGCTGATATCCGCTACGTCCAAGGCAGCGACAATGTCGTTGCTGATGCATTATCGAGACCAGGAATCAACACCTTGTCATCCAACTTCGACCTGGCGAAGCTTGCAGACCTCCAACTAGAAGACGAGTCCATTACTGACCTGCGTACATCTAGTACTCTACAGCTTCGAGATGCACCACTTTCAGCATCACAAGGTACGATTTTATGCAACTGGTCCACAGGCACTCCCCGACCTGTTGTTCCATTGTTCCGTAAGGTAGTGTTTGACCATTTTCACTCTCGGTTGCATCCCGGCATCCGCGCCGGTCGCAAACTAATTGCTGCTCGCTTTGTCTGGCCAAAGATGAACTCTGACATCGCCCTTTTGGCTAGGCAATGCTTAGCGTGCCAGAAAAACAAAGTGCATCACCATAACTTTTCCCCACCAAGCACATTTGCTGTTCTGGACGTTCAATTCTTTAACGTCCACTTAGACTTAGTTGGGCCGTTACCGCCTTCACGTGGGCACACACATCTTTTCACAGCAGTCGACCGTTTCACACGATGGCCAATTGCAATTCCGATATCGGATACCTCGGCAAAAAATATTGCCATGGTCTTCCTGCACCACTGGATTGCCAATTTTGGTGTGCCAGCCACCATAACCACCGACCGCGGTAGCCAGTTTCAATATAGTCTCTTCCGCGAGTTCCCTAAACTTCTCGGGTGTGCGCACATCATGACAACGGCATATCACCCTGCTTTTAACGGCCTCGTGGAACGCCTACATCGTGAGCTGAAGACAGCACGGATGTCTCACTAAGACATAACTGCGTGGAGTGACAAATATCCCTCGTCCTTTTGGATATTCGATCAGCTGACAAAGAGGACATTCCATGTACTACGGCCGAACTTGTATACGGTACACCTCTCCGCCTGCCCGGTGAATTTGCGCAGTCTTCCACCGTAGAAACTATCTTGTCGAATGCTTTCGTTCAACAATTGAAACAGTGCATGGCTCAACTGCGTCCAACTCCCACTTGCCTGACATCCAAACGCGTTTTTGCGCAAGATGACCTTAAATCAGCTCCTTTTGTCTTCGTCCGGCACGACGCAGTTCACAAGCCTCTTTGTTCCCCTTATGATGGCCCTTAAAAGGTGCTTAAATGGATGGACAAGTATTACGTCCTAAAAAAAGCTGACAAGACTGACACAGTCTCCATCTACAGACTCAAGCCAGCTTATCTTGAGCGCATCCCACCGCCCGTCACTCCATCCAATTCCTCCGCACCGTCACCACCCATTCCACCTATGTCGGTCCCTTCCACTCAAACTTCACACTCGGCCACCCCACCCACACGTTTTGCTACTCCTTCTTCACCACAACGCATTTCCTCTCGTTCTGATAGACATATCAATTTTCCTGCCAATCTTAAGCACTTTGTCGTATATTTTTTTTGCCTTAATTTTCATCGAGCGTTTTTTGTACAACAAACGCTCTGTAGGGGGAGTTGTGTAGGTATTTGTACAATTTACATGTTTGTATCTTTCTTGTTCACCTGAAGCTTTATGTTCGCTTGTTTTACTGGGCTAAATAAAACAACAACAGCCAGCTTCAACCCGCATGTTGGACGTCTTCTGTTTTCGCTGCTGCATGTCACCACTGTTCTCTTTACTGTTCTGATCTCTCTCAATTACTTGCAGTCAATTGCAACGATCGGTCTTCATTTCTCGATTGTATTCTACCGAACGCCGTCTCAATTGAACTTCTGACTCTGCTCTTCGTCCTTGATTCATAGCTTTCTGGATCTAGTTCAGAGTTAATTACAATCCTCAACAACACTTGCTATCTAGAAGCTGCGTTTTTAGTGAGTCGGCATTCTAACAATCCTGTGACATTTTTACCGTCCTTTTGTCGTCTGTAGTTTAGACACAATTCCCCACTTAGCGTTAGTTTATTGTGAAGACATTGGTTCTTAGCAGTTTTGATCCTTGTTTACACAACAACAGAAAGCTTGGGGAAATTTGAGCTGTTACTTAGCCGAAAAAGGAGACAAAAACATTCTTCCAGTTTCCTGACTCAAATAAATTTAGCTTCGTCCGCTGACATCTGATTGAGTAGGAAGTATTTATATAAATAAATAAATTGTATATTTAAGGCCCAGAGGGCCCCATCATTACAAACTTAGTACCGTGGTTTAAATAAATACAAAGTGGATAATTGCTGCACTATGTGAGCATCCATATGAACAGCAGAAATGAGTAGTATGGTAAACATATCCGATTCAAAACGATGTGCCATTTTTAAAACAAAAGTCAACAATCTTTGGCATATACGGTGAATGGGAAAAGAAGCAGTAAAAAAACTCATAGGGTTAAATCGGAGGCGGAGTTCGGCGAGCCGCCAATTTAAAAAAAATAGGAGAAAAAAACTGCTTCACTAAAAAACTAATAGCTAAGATGCAATGGGATAGTATTGTGATGTTGCTGACAAAATATGAGGGTTAGGAAAGCTCCTTGTCGGGTGAGAGATAATATAGCAGTCAGAGCTACTTTTTATAAACACCAGTGGAGGGGAGAGAGGACAAACTCATATTTTGAAGGATTACAGACATTGCCCTTGATGACGCTATTAATGTAAAGTTATCATTGCATATGTACAGTCAATATAAAATGGTGTACATTTAAAAAGTTTTTAAGTCAAAGCATAATATAACTTCGAAACATTGTGGAAGAAAAGTAGAGCCCGAAAGATTTTAATAGGCTGGTTTTAAGATATCCTATTGTGAGAGTCGTCATTTGTCAAATATTATGTGATCAAGCCTTCTTTTAAAATCAGAAATGCGGTCAGCGGTAACCATCTCACTTGGTAACGAGTTCCACGGTCGCAATACTCGTTGGCTGAGAAAATACTTTGTGAGGTTCGATCGCATGCGTTCGTTACTGACCTTGTAAGGATGACCACGCAGATGAGTTGTGCAGGAAAACTCGAAGAAATCTTCCAATCTCAGGGAGGAATCATGAGCCCGGATAATCCGGAATTTTCAGAGCAGGCCACACCATAAGTGCATGTAGAAAAGAGGAAATAAGTCAAGCTTTTGCAATCTGTCTTAATACAGTAAAGTCTTAAAACCGTCGACCATCTTTGTTGCTCTCCGTTGCACCTGTTCGAGGAGGTCAACATCTTTCTTCATCCACGGTATCCAGGCTGGTATTCCGTAATCTAAATGTGGTCTCACGAAGACACCATAGACTTTTCCAAAGATATCAGGGGAAATATTTTTAATGCACGTCTGATCATTTAAAATATCCCCCCGCTCTCTTCTGAAAAGTCTTTGGCGTCTTCGTTTTAAAAGAGTCGGATACAGGAGATTTTTTTATGAAATGTCTTTAAAAATTTTCAATTTTTAATGGCTAAATTCTTGCATTTAACCGAAGAAAGGACAGCAAAATTCAAGAATGGGGAGCATAAATATATAATAAAGCCTTAATTTAATTTCAGCAAGGTAAAAATTATAAGATATAAAGCTGCAAATCTGAGCAGCTTTGGCCGTAATTCTATCGGCATGATGCGACAGATCAAAGATGTGAAAGATCTAAGAAGATGTGAAGAAGGAACTTCTTGCACTTGATGACACCAAGTCTCAGTGTCCTGAACAAATACGAGCAAAAGTACTGAAGGAGCTTGCTGGTGAACTCTCTAGACCGCTCTCGTGTATTTTCCAGTCAACCTTCGATCTAGGCATCCTCCCACCTGTTTGGAATTCAGCAAACATATTCCATATTTATTTATTTATTTAGAATTTGTATTTGGTTAGCACCGGCAAGGCACCGTCTAAATAAACATTAGTAACGAAATAAAGTTATGACAATGTGTGCAGATAAAATGTACAAATACATAACTTGTCCTGATATGTCAACAGTTACCGATGTTTTAAAATTAATGGTGAACTAGAAAAAAAATAGGCAGTGAAAATAAAACTCCTCCCATAAAAATGGAGGCAGAGTTCAATAGGCCTTCATTTTTGAAAAGAAGGTAAGAGAAAAAAACGGTTTAGGAAAAAATGGTCAGGTGGTAGAGTAAGGTAATACTGTAGTAGCATTTCAGAATGAGATAATGAAACGTCGAGGTGATTCGTTCTTGATCACTTAGGCGTATGAAACAAAATCTCATGAAAATGCGTCAATGAACTTAAGTCCTCAGCATCTTAGGATCTAGAATTGAATTCTGATGATGGTTAGTATCCAAAGAAACGGTAGCATTTAGACTGTGGACCACCGAATGTGTACGCCCGAATGACGTCATCGTTTGGATGACTGGTGATATAAGGAGACATCATAGTTCATGGGCAACTCGAGGTAGCGAAAATATAGTTTCAAGAGGGTCACTTAAATTCCCGATGGTCCTTTCTCCGAGTCATGGGGAAAGCTACTGGGAAAAGATGAGGAAAATAAAAGATTAATAGAATCAGTGTTAAGATAAATTTGCAGTCTTCACTTGAATGCAGATAGACTATTTAACGACCTAATTTAAATTGGCAAGTTATTCGAAAGAAAACTATACCTAGAATCAGAGAAGAGAGAGCCTTTACACGTGGAGGATGCAGAGGGAGGTATAATTAATGTAGAATTTCTTAGGTTATAAGGAAGACTAACGGGGGTAGTGACAGAAAGCTTGGGGAGAGTTGAACTATTATTTAGTCGAAAAAGGAGACAAAAGCCTGCTTCAAGTCTCCTGACCCAAAGAAATTTCAGCTTCATTAGCTGGCATCTTGTTGAGTAGGAAGTAGTTGAAAGAGTCGGAAATAGGAGTTTTTGTTAAATTTTTTCGGAAATTTTCCATTTTTGCACGGCTAGATTCCTTCATTAAACAGAAGAAAGGAGAGCAAAATTAAAGAATGGGAAGTACAAACATACGATAAAGTCTTAATTTAATTTTTAGGAAGGTAGAAATTATAAGAAATAAAGCCACAAATCTGAGCAGCTTTGGCCGTAATTCTATCGGCATGAGGCGAAAGATCTAATTTATTGGTGTAGCTTAAGCCCAAGTCCTTGATGAAGGAACATTCAATCATAGGGCAACCTTCAAAGATAAGAGGTTGCGGCAGCCTTACAGGCCCAAAACTCATGTAGCGACACTTAGTAGGTGAGAACTCCATTAGCCATGTGGAGCTCCAGGCCGAAAGAGCGTTTAAGTCTGAATGAATTTGTTCCAGGAACCGTTCGGTCGTAGAGTTAGAGAAGGAATGCACGCCTTTGAGGTAATAAGCATAAATAAAAGATTGAGAATGTTTAACTATCGATGAAATATCATTTATATACAGTAAGAACAACAAAGGACCTATTCACAAGGGTGGATATAGAACTAGCGTTAAAATCAATCGAACGGTGAGCCTAACATGCATTTCCTGCAAAGTGATGGAAAGGATCATCAAAAAGGCCAGCATGAAGTTTATCGAAGCGAAAACTTCCTTGACAGTGCTTAACACAGATTTCGACGAAACCACGCCTGTTTGACCAATATGCTATTTTCAATGGAACAGTGGTCCAGGTCATTAGATGAAGACACCAGCGTTGGTGTAGTCTAAATTGACTTCAAAAAAGCCTTTGGTAGTGTTCCTCACCGCAGGTTACTCTAACATGTCCGAGAATCCGGAAGAAGGTGGAGTTTGCTCAATTGGATAGGCTGATCACAGTCCGTGTGCCTTGGCAATGGAAAATCAATTTACGTGCCGATTGTGAGTGGTGTACCTCAGGGCTCCGTTCTTGGGCCATTACTTCTCTTAATCGATGTCAATGGTTGTATGAATGGATTTGAAAACACGGGAGTCATGTTTGCAGACGACATCAAGATATGGCAACCAATCCGATACAGTACTGATGAGCAGACTTTACAAGAAGGATTCAACTACCTATCTGAATGGTCCGATAAATGGCATATTAAGTTCAACTTTGAGAAATTTGTCGCACTGCAGCTCAAAATGAAGAAGGCAAGTGTGATGGGCAACTCCCATCAATACTTGCTTAACGGAAGGAGCTTGTCAAATGTATCCTAAAAATGACATTAGAATCACCATTTTGTCTTTGTAAAGCCCTCTACTCAACACGTTATGGCGACTTAAGGGCTTCCAATGTCCTTTTTATCATTGAAAGAACTTTCACAGATATCCATAAGGAAATATTTGGTCAAATAAATGGGACGTTTATTTGTTCTCACCTGGAGGATGGAGTTCAGGCGTGGCGACCGTGGCTGAAAAAAATTACAACCTGCTCGAAGGGGTTCAAATGAGAGCAACAAAACTCGTGAACAGTCTAAAGTCTTTATCATACAAATGTAGACTTGACGCTCTTAAACATTTAAATAAATAAATAAATTGTATATTTAAGGCCCAGAGAGCCTCATCATTTCAAACTTAGTATCGCGGTATAAATAAATAAAATGTGGATAATTGCTGCTCTATGTGAGCAGCCATATGAACAGCAGAAATGAGTAATATGTTAGGTATGTCCGATTCAGAAGAATTTGCCATTTAAAAAAAAATAGTCAACAATCTTTGAAATATACGATAAACTAGAAAAGAAGCAGTAAACAAAACCCTACGGTTAAATCGGAGGCGGAGTTCGACGAGCCACCAATTAAAAAAACTAGAAGAAAAAAGCTGCTTCACTAAAAAATTAATAGCTCGATGCAATGGGATAGTATTGTGATGTTGCTTACAACGTATGAGGGTTCGGAACGCTCCTTGTCGGGTGAGAGATAATATAACAGTCAGAGCTACTGTTTGTAACCACCAGTGGAGGTGAGAGGACAAATTAATCGTGGACACCAGGGTCAAAACGAAGAGGGGACAGTAGAGGTCATGAGATCATCATCGAGATGCGACCTTGCTGACTGCATAGTCCACCAATCAAACAGGCAACAACATCAGAACCCGCCTCGATCATCAACTGAACCTGGAGACCATCGTCGGGGTTGCAAAATCGGAGTTAAGTTTCAAGGTTGTCAAGAGTTGGCGATGCTAGTTTAAAAGGGGGACGAAAAATTTAATGCAGAGGATGATGGAAATATAATTAGAGAACAATTTAATATCAAGGGAGCTGCCTCAAATACCAGGAGGACCCTTTTCAAAATACAAAAGTTGCGAGTTTGGGAAGGAAACAGACAATAAGGACTTTATATCTTCCGAAGTTAAATGTTTGCGTAACTTTGTTTTTGAAAATAGCTAATGTGGACGACAACCAAATTTGCAGTGGAAGATTATTCCAGATGAAAGCATATTTGGAGGCAAAAAACTGAGACTGGTTAGTTGTGGAGCTAAGGGGTGGTGAAATGATCATGGAGGAATTACGAGTGGCATAGGGTCGATCTACCGGAGCGAGAGCGTTAATTCGTGGGAGATTGAGGCTAGAGTTAACGTGAACACGGGGACTGAGGTATTCCAAACTCAGTTATTCAGAGAGTGCCGAGCTTTCCCCGATTGGTAAACTTTGCAGTCGGCAAGGTCACATCTCAATGATGATCTAATGACATCTACTGTCCCCTCTTCGTTTTACCCTGGTGTCCACGATGAGTTCGTCCTCTCTCACCTCCACTGGTGTTTAGAAACAGTAGCTCTGTCTGCTTTATTATCTCTCACACGACAAGGAGCGTTCAAAACCTG
>WEDG01009553.1:0-13796 GCA_017591395.1 Schistocephalus solidus | reverse complement strand
GGCTGGCATACGGCCAATGTCGTATTTTAAAAAAAAATTTGTTATTTTTGTCAGCGTTTCAACCGATGCGTTAAGAAAACTTTTACTTTAAAAAAACTTAGTGAAGGACTTCGTTGTCGTGGTTCGTGAACTAAGGAAGGGACTGCTAACGATAGGTTTTGACGGTAGTAAGTTAAATATGGCAGTAATGACATGTGTCGGTGAGTAGACATGGTGAACTGAGGAAGGGACTGCTAACGGTAGGTATTGACGGTAGTAAGTTAGATATGGCAGTAATGACATGTGTCGGTGAGTAGACATGGTGAACTGAGGAAGGGACTGCTAACGGTAGGTATTGACGGTAGTAAGTTAGATATGGCAGTAATGACATGTGTCGGTGAGTAGACATGGTGAACTGAGGAAGGGACTGCTAACGGTAGGTATTGACGGTAGTAAGTTAGATATGGCAGTAATGACATGTGTCGGTGAGTAGACATGGTGAACTGAGGAAGGGACTGCTAACGGTAGGTATTGACGGTAGTAAGTTAGATATGGCAGTAATGACATGTGTCGGTGAGTAGACATGGTGAACTGAGGAAGGGACTGCTAACGGTAGGTATTGACGGTAGTTAGTTAGATATGGCAGTAATGAATTATCGAGATTAGAACCCGCACTTAGAAAGTGTACTTTAGTTTTAGCCTGGAATACTTCTCATGTCTGGTTAACATTCTGCGTGCTAGTGAACGAAAGAAACTAGAATTGGTCCATCATTTATTTCCTGAAAGAGTGTTAGCGTCAGAGCACCTTCAACTAACGTACCAATAATGTTGTTAGCTCACAAAACCTAATCATTTGTGCTTTGCGGATTACAGCGGGGACTTTTAAAATTTAATCTTTTAAACAGTCATAAATTTAACCCTCTTACTACAATCAGGCAGCTTGACCACGCTCAGCGCAAAATTCCACGTGTAGTTTTTATGTCTTCCTCTGGCACGTACAGTTAGGTATCGTCAGTTATTTGGTTAACGCAATTGCGATGTGGAATACACTATCTGGGAATATAAAAATCATGAAAAGTGTATGTGTTCTTTAGGAGAAATATTACTAGTTTTTTGCATTAAGCACAACTTCCGCGGATTCTGGAGGACGACACAGTCGAATCTGCCTTCCGGCTTGACGGAGGGCGTGGTATATGAGCCCACTCCCAAGTCTTGAGGGCAATAGCACTGTATCTGCAGCCCGCAACCGGTGAATTCTTCATCAGTCAGCAAGTAATCGTTTGCAAGGCACCCTTACCTGGTGCAGAATCCCGGTACTTTGAAAAGGAAAAGAGACTGAAAACACACAGCGCTTGTCCTAACCCTTCCCTGTCTTGAAATGCTATCATGCGATGGACAGCAGTTTTCTCCTGAATAACATTTATTTAGGGATAGCACAAGTAACCAGGTGGGCTTTTGAAATGGAGATGTAACTTTTTCTGCTCTCAATTCGCAAGTTAATTTTCTTTTATGTAAATTGGTTGGCCTATTTCGCCCATTATATACCGAATTCCAACCGTCTTTGTTTATTCGAACTGCAATAATGGGGTCATCAGTGCCCGACGCTTGCACCGTTTCAAAACAAGTCCAAGTTTACCTCCGTTTTGAGACTCATTCAAGGACGATTCTTCACTGTGTCTATAGTTGTAGTCAGCGTCCATTCGCTAGTGATCTTCTGCGTTATGTGGTTTTTGTGCCCAATCTTGTTTACGATGAATGGAAGATATTTTTTGGTGAAAAATTTGGAATTTTACATTCACATTAAACCGTACCTCTCGCTTTTCTTCCCTCAGTAGTTTTTTACTGCTATTCTGATCATAATTTTATATTCCCTTTGGGCATTGCCCGTAAAATGGCACTGAATACAATTATTTTTATGCGACTATGCATGTCATCACACACCCACATGTGTAGAATATTTATGGGCACGAATCCCTACTAAAGCATGTCACTACCGAATCTTGCAACATGTTGGTACGGCGCAACTACGACAACGCCCACTGTGGGAGCTCTTTACTAAGCACAAAACAGTCGACTAGCTGTCTTATGACGTATTGCGCAGTCTTTCGGGTATATTTTGCTGAGGCTTCATGAAAGGTGTCTTTTCTTAACCTTTTTATCTTCGTGTCATTTTTTCTATTCGGTCGTTTGCTTGAACATGCTTTTAGTATTTCTGCGTTTTATGTGTCCTCATCGAACGTAAATTTATGCCTTTTCAAAAACTTCCACTTGTTCTAACCGACTACTCTCATCCAAAAAATGTTTTTTTGTGTTTTTCTTTAACTGAAAGTCCTCACTAGATGCAGTCAAAGAGTCAAAATGGACAAGCCCTTTCATAATCCAGTCTATATTTTGAACAAAATTCCAAAACACATATTAAATGACTGCATCGTTTTGTTGGTATAATGCATAAATTGTATAGGAACAGCAAAAATGCTATTCACAGTATAATAATAATAATAAATTATTTATATATTTAAGGCCCAGAGAGCCCCGTCATTTCAAACTTAGTATCGCGGTATAAATAAATACAAAGTGGATAATTGCTGCACTATGTGAGCATCCATATTAACAGCAGAAATGAACAATATGGTAGGCATATCAGATTAAGAACAATTTTCAATTTTTAAAACAATAGTCAACAATCTTTAACATAAACGGTGAGCTAGAAAAGAAGCAGTAAAAAACTCCTACGGTTAAATCGGAGGCAGAGTTCAGCGAGCCGCCAATTTAAAAAAAATAGGAGAAAACAACTGCTTCACTAAAAAATTAATAGCTAGATGCAATGGGATAGTGCTGTGATGTTGCTGACAACGTATGAGGGTTTGGAACGCTCCTTGTCGTGTGAGAGATAATATAGCAGTCAGAGCTACTGTTTGTAACCACCAGTGGAGGTGAGAGAGGACGAACTCAACGTAAACACCAGGTTCAAAACGAAGAGGGGACAGTAGAGGTCCTGATATCATCATCGAGATGTGACGTTGCCGACTGCATAGTCCATAAATCAAAGAGGCAAAATCATCAGAACCCGCCTTGATCCTCAACTGAACCTGGAGACCATCGTCGGGGTTGCAAAAGCGGAGGAAAGTACCAAGGTTGTCAAGACGTGGCACTGCTTGTTTAAAAGAAGAGGGGCAAAAGGTGAATGCAGAGATTGACTCTGCAGGGAATGATGGACATATAATAAGAGACCAATATAATATCACGGGAGCTGCCTCAAATACCAGGAGGACCCTTTTCAAAATCCAAAATATGCAAGTTAGGGAAGGAAACAGACAATAAGGACTTTATATCTTCCGAAGTTAAATTTTTGCGTAACTTTGTTTTGAAAATAGCTAATGTGGACGACAACCTAATTTGCAATGGAAGATTATTCCAGATGAAAGCCTATTTGGAGGCAAAAAACTGAGACCGGTTATTTGTGGAGCTAAGGGGTGGTAAAATGATCATGGAGGAATTAAGAGTGGCATAGGGTCGATCTACCGGAGTGAGAGCGTTAATTGGTGGGAGATTTGGGCTAGAGTTAACGCGAAACAGGAAGCACAGACCGGCTTCGAGTCTTCTAACCCACAGAAATTTAATGTCTGCTAACTGGCATCTATCCGTATAAGAGATACTGTATCCAGGAAGAGAAAATAGTCTTCGAGTAAAAACCCTCTGAACTTTTTCAATCTTACTGCGGTCAGAGGCGTTCATCAGCCCAAAGAGGGGACCGCAGTATTCTAAAATAGGAAGAACAAACATGTGGTACAGGTTTAACTTTATTTCCGGAAGGAAGAAATTATGCGATATAAAACCACATATCTGTGCAGCCTTTGCAGAAATTCGATCTGCACTAGGCGATAATGCTAGCTTGTTCGTGTAACTTAGACCTAAGTCTTTTAATGGTTGATCGTTCTAAAATGTGAACCTTTTGAAATACTATGGGGTCAAAACAAATGAAACTGCTCTTGGATGAAGAAAACTCCATCTGCTAAGTACAGCTCCAACGTGAGAGCATAAGTAGATCAGTGTTGATTTTATCAACGCAACTATTGGCAGTGTCTTTTGAAAATGAATAAATGCACTTGAGATCATCAGCGTAAACAAAAATGTGTTAATTTGTGAGTAAAGCTGAATAAAGAGAATAAAGAGAAGGGGACCTAGAACCATGCCTTGAAAAACGCCACTCGTGATCGGATGATGCGTCGAGTTTCTATTACCTACTAAGATCTTCTGGCTGCGGTTAGACAAGTAGGAACCAATGAAGTCAAGGAGAGGAGGCCGGATGCCGAGGGCTTCCAGTTTCACCAGAAGACGTCTGTGCGGTTCCTTGTCAAAGGCTTTGCTCAGGTCAAAGTAGATCACAACCACTGACTGCTGCTCATTACGAAGGAAAGTGACGAGGTTAAGAAAAGCTGAATGACACACTTCGCATGATCTCCCAGGTAGAAAACCATATTGCGAGTCGCTTAAGAGCTTATTTTCTAAGCGAAAGTCAAGAATTAGATTTAAAATAAATTTTTCAAGAAGTTTTGCTAGAGCCGGGGTTTTGTGAACGCCTCGATAATTATTTACGTCCTAACGAGATCCCGACTTGAAGACAGGAAGAATAATAGATGTCTTCCATGAGTCAGGAAAGAATCCGTTTCAAAGATAAACTGAAAATACATGGCTAAGCAATCGGGGAAAGCTCGGAACTCTGTTAATAACTGAGTTTGGAAGACCGTCAGTCCCCGAAGAGTGCGAGTTTTTCAGACGCATTATTTGCTAACGAATTAGTTCTATGGAGAAATCAATGGTACTGATAACATTAAATGAGGATGCCTGAAACGTCGGAACCGGTTCTGATTCCATCGCAAGATGATTTGCAAAGAATGCACTAAACAATTCTACCTTCTGAGAGTCTTCGAGAACGAATTTCTTAGTTTCCTTAAGTAATGGAGGAATTTCATAACCTCGTTTAGAGGAGGATTGACGGCGGAACAGTTGAGCAACAGATTTTGCAGAGTTTGGCTCGCTGAGTGCGCATGATTCCCTCTGTCTGTCCGTGCAAGCCAAATCTTAGAGGCTAATTCAAAAATCTCTGCAATCCTTAGATATACAGATAACGAACTTGTATATTGATCTTTCAACTGTTTCCTCAACTTCTTAAGTCTTGGCAAAAGAAAGTGGTGGACCGTGGATTCCGAAGTGTAGGGCTTGACAATTTTGATTGGCAAAAATTCCAGGATGTTATTCTAAACGACTGACATTAAATCAGAAAGACTAGCTGCATCGTTCATGATGGAGAGATGCTGCCAATCCAATGAGACCAAAAATTTGTTAATTAAGCTCATATTTGCGAGGTCAACATTATGATAGGTACGAACGGCACTAGCCTTTTTCGATGAGACAATTAGTAAGCAACAGTGAATTTATGTATGGTCAGTTTGGAAGAGGCCCTGCAATGGGGAGCAATGTCATTTGTGAAAATCAGATCTTAAAAATATGTTTGTCTCTCGTTAAAGAACGGACAAGCTGTGACCAATTAGAGAACTTAATGGTTTCTAGGAAAAGCTGAAATCTGGGTGGACAAAAGTTTGAAATCCAGTCAATTTCTGGAAAATTAAAATCCCCAGCGATTATTTTAATTTTAAAATTGGACTCCGAAATCAATTTAAAAATTTCACAAAGTTTCACATAATCATCGGATGTTGAATTAGGCGGGTAGTAAATACATCCGAGAATAGCCTTTTGCCAGGGCGACAGGCTAATGGATGCGAAGCAGTAATTACTAGAGAATGACGTGACGTCAAGATCAAACGGGAAGTGCTTAAATGAAGCTTTAATATAGAGAAGACAACCAATACCACGCTTACTAGCGCGGCCTTGACGGTAGAGATCGTACTGGTCTATGTCAATCAAAGCATCTGAAATTAAGGGATGGGTCCAAGATTCAGTTACACATAAAACATCAGGAATTTACTCGAAAGCAATGGCTCTTAGTTGGGCCATCTTATTTATATCAGATCTAGCATTAAGTAATAAGACATCTAGAGTAGTTCGAGTATCCAAACTAGGGTTATCATTATTAATTAAAAAAATTTGGAGGTGGGGTATTAAGTTGGAAGTTATTGTGGCTTGGAGGGTAATTGCCAACTGCGCCATAACGATTGGTATATAGAACGTCATTAACAAAAGGCTGAGAGGGATATCTGAAAGGTGTAGGAATAAAACTTTCCGGTAACGAACCACCATAGGGGTTACGACCGGGGTCTGCCTGTTGGTAGTTAAAACGGAATGACGGGAAGTTAGATGGAATATAGGGGCTGATGGTAGATGGCATACAGCTATAAGAATTAAATGCTGGAAAGTCAGGTTTTGTACATCGGTTTAAATGGTTAGGGTTATTTGCCTGTTGGAGAGGCTTGCTTAGTTTTGGAGAGGGCGGTTTGCGATCACTGAGACCTGCGCTATCTTGCTTTTTGGTCTGGGTTATATTTACGTCGTTCGGAAAACCTGCCTTAGGTGATATAGTTGAGGGTTTATGATGACCCGTGGGGTTATGGGACGAGCTAGCTTGTGGAGGGTACATACCTTCCGAATGTCACTTAAAGGCGTCTGATCTTTGGAGCAGGGGGTTTTCCGTAAATAGTTGTGGTTTTGACTGGTGCAGATGACGAAAAGGAGCTCTCTCCTGAGGGGATTCAACGATGCCATTCTGTTGGATTTAAAAGGCTTAATCTCCCGAGTGGTCTTGGGAATATTGATCTTCAAAGCATCGCTTACGACAGAGAACCGATAGAAAATAACAAAACTGCTCGTCATCAGGCACCCTTTTATACCCCGATCTCTTCTTTCTTTAAAACAAGCCGAATGCCTTATTATACATTAAATGTGTAGGACTTAACCTTGCCTGGGCATGTAAATTTTTTCAGCCCGTGGAAATGACTCACCTTAGGCAGGGGTAATGTACTGCACTGCTATACGTTTGTTTGAGCGATAGAACAGATCCAGTCGCGGCTAACTTACGCACTTGTCACGCAAGGGTATAAAAAACCTAAAAATAATATGATTACCAAAATTAAGATCACAGTCATAGTAAAGATAACAGAAAGCTAAATCGAAACTAAATCTAAAAACACAATAAAATGGTATCCCGATAGTTTCACACTTCGCAAACTAACACAGGCCTACTGGTCAGGGTGGTGCAAAGCTTGGACATCCATCTATCACCGATTGGTGGATTCCAACATAAAAAAATCGACATTGTAGTGGCATAAGACACATTAATAAATGAACAGTCGTCACTTTGAGTAACCCACTCTTCCAAATTCCAACTGGTCACCCCTTGCTTCATGCGAGCATAGTCAGTGCTAGCACTATTCGAGAAGATGTCTGTGTTTGTTGGACGGCTTCTCAGATTTTTGCGCTGCATGACGTTACATGCACGGTCAACCGTGAATGTTGCAGTTGGGGAGCAAATTTTCTTGGCGCAAAAAATGTACAGATGGGTACTGGTTGGAACCCAGATGCGCTACAAACGCATCACCTTCCTCCCTTAGCATATAAGCGACGACTTCGTCGCTTGTGTCCTTTCTGCTTCATTTTCGCTCAAATTTGAAAAGGAATTGATGAATCGCATTCGTAAACAGCCAGAAGTGATGTTCATGATCCCTTCGATGACCAAAGCGACTTCACGAAATAAATTTTTGAAACGTCGTCCCCCACAAGCCAAAATAGGCCAAAAGTGGCTCGTTGCAACCTTATACTTAGAAAATTACGTCAACGGATTCCTATACTTTCTTACAAGGATATCGGACGACAAGGCCATAACGGCTGCCTGCTCAACAGACTCGTCAGTTAAAGTCTTGTCACAAACATCTAATTTGATTGCTACCTGTTCTGTCAAATAGCAGCAACCTACGGCGAAAAGTTAAAGGGAGATTAACCTCATCCGTGACATTAATTAATTTCTTACGGGGAACAAAACGAGAAATAAATGGATCCAAAATTTCGTACAGCAAACCGGTACAGGTTTTCACATCCTGATATAGAAAGATATCAGACCAGTCATGGGAGTTAAGATTTATCAATAAGTATGTCAAAAGTTATTGTCTCAAATCAAAGAAAAAGCTATATTTTTTGGAAAACCTTTCATTGGTTTCGAATCGTAGTGTAGAAACAATGATTTCATGGTCTGAGCTCCCAAGTGGGCCTAATTATGACACTTTCCAAAGGCAGGTAACCTCTGCAGAAGTTTAGATCAATTATGCTTGATCCTCGGGTAGGGAAGTTAACAACCTGAGTCCACATGCCGATATCTACGGCCTCGAGCAAGTCCTCGAACTTTATGGGGCCGGAAACCATCGAATTTAAGGGAGGTTGAAATCACCAGCAATTAAGCAATACTTAAAATTAAACTCAGCTGTGGCGTATAATGCTTGTGAGAGACAAAGATCGTAATCCTCACTGGTATTAGGTAGGCGATAGACACAGCCAACGAGTAGAGAGTTCTTATTTTTTAAGGTAATTTGAAGACATCAGCTCTTTTCAATTGTGGTAAATTGTGAATGGTCTAAGGGCCGAAATTCCAGCGCTTGCTTTGCATAGATACAGCTTCCTCAACCACGGCTGTCACGGCGATCATTTAGAGTCCAATTTTAACCTAAAAGAGAGAGTTCGGAGTCGGCTACGGAAAGTGTTGCCCATGTTTCAGTTACTATAACAATATCTGGACAGTGGTCGAAGACTAGTGTCTGAAGCAAGGGAATTTTATTGAGCAAGGATCGGGCATTTAGAACGAACAGTTTAAAATGGTAAGCCGATTGTTTTTGAGGGAGGGCGACTAAGTCATCCAGTAGTTGATGGGCCACTGAACATAGGGGGCGGCTGATCCCTCCCTCTTCTGGAAGTTAATGTTGTGGGATAGTACGCGCCTAATGCGGGTAAAGGGGAGCACTGAATTTTCTTACATTGACTTAAGCGTGCCCCGTTCACATTTGGATGAGTGAGCCATGTACGTTTGCTGTTACATTTGATGCCTTTGGCGGATATACCATGCTAAGTAGAGGAGGATTTTCAAGTGTGTCTCATGCCAACGAAAGTTCCACAAATTGTGTGTAAGTTCCAAACTGTGTAAGGTGGCTGCGCACTGCTTGTACCATTTTGACCAGTAGATCTGTTTAAGGTTGTGGAACGGGAAATTATTTTGATTTTATTTTAATATAGGATTTTTCGATTGAATTGCGATTGAGCATTCTGTTATTTGTGCTGTGACTGTTGTCTCTGACTTTGGCTGTGATACTGTATTTTTTAAAATTTTGCCTTGGCACTTGCGTTAGTTTTCGGTCACCGAATTTGCATATCCTTACAACGAACGTATAGAACGGCAATGCATTACCCGGCCTAAAGTGAGATATCACTCCGAGCTGCAAAAATATGCATGCACAGGTAAGGATAATCATTAGAAATTTTGATTGCATTCAGGCATCCAGCCAGTTCTGACGAAAGAATAGATGGAGAATAAGGGAATTCCGGCTGCTCATCAGGTTATTTTCTGCATAGCGATGGTATATCAAAGACACACTCTTTTGTAGATAACCATACCACAGATCCCCCAGAAATTGAAGCATTATCAGTTAAATAGAACGTCATCGTTGCATCCCTATAGAACAGAACCTCTTTTGATCATCAGTGCCAGTCAACATCCGCATGATACATCATACCAACGCCCCTACATATTAAGGTCGCAAAACATGTACCTTGAAGCACACATTTAATTCCTACGAAATCATATACTAAAAAAGAGATAAAACCGTTGGAAGATGCTTTAAGAGTTTCGTTCACCAAAGAGACCGGCCAACGGAACATCAGCATCTGGTTTTAAGTTCAGATTAAAGATGGGGCCCAACCAACATGTCGATCAGTGACCAGTAGTATATATAATAAGGGGCTACGGACAAAGTCAAGGTAGAGCGAATGGAAGGGAGGTCTTGTATGGCCGCCTTAACAGCACAATAAAAGCGGAATCGTTCACAACATATGTGGCCTTGCACTTAATTCCAAGGAAATTATGTTTACGAATTAGGTGAGGAATAGAGTTAAATTAAGGGTCCAGTTTAACTTTGAGGTAAAGAACAAGGTTGGGTTTAGTGTCGTGAATAGGCTAGGGTCTAAGAGTTATATCGTGTTCATTGTGTGGTTTAAGTTAAGGGTCGGGCTAGGGTTAAGCTTACGGTAACAGTTTATTTTTATTTGACGGTTCAGTTCAGTTCAGTGTATTTGAGGGAAATAGGCTTACATCTTTGAACTCCCTATTTGTTACATAAAAATCGCAAGAATTAGAAGTTATATAAAGAAGTTACAGTAAAGTGATTGCAGGCAGATTTACGTAGAACACTGGTATTTTTAAGGTTAAGTACCCTACCAGCACCAGTCCCGCCACGGGGGGCCAGAGGGGGATTTGAGGGGACTCGATGGGGCTAAACGGCGGGGTCACAGTTGCAGCCCCCTTTCCTGTATATCAAACGCCCAGCGCACATTGCTTTCCCTGATAATCGGCCGCTGTCGGTGCACCCATAAGTTTGACACTATAAACGGCCAAATGTTATGCAATTAATAGGGCTTATATTTGGATCCATTCAGGTCATTCCTGCACTATACCCACTCACTCATGATAAAGACCATGCGCAGATGAAATTTGCGAAGTATTTTATCATTAAAAAAGTTAAAAAAATATGTACATGCGTAGAAAAGGTTTGTCATAGTCTGTCGAAATTGCGCCGTTAACCAAAAGTGGTTTTAAAAATAAAAGAAATATGTTGGTTACTGTAGCATGCCAAACTAAATGGACATCGTGAAAAGAGTAACAAATCGCCAACACCAAATTCAGGAATAAAATACTTACTACTTCCTTAAACACGTTTACCAATCACCAACACCAAAGTCAGGATTAAAATGCATACTACTTCATTAATCACGTTTACCACTCACCAACACCAAAGTCAGGAATCAAATATTTACTACTTCAAGAATCACGTTTACCAATCACCAACACAAAAGTAAGGATTTAAATACATTCTACTTCATTAATCACGCTTACCACTCACCAACACCAAAATTCAGGATTCAAAATCATACTACTTCCTTAAACACGTTTAAACCTGAAATCCATTAACTGTAAAGACATTGAGATAATTATCGTATCCTCGGATGCAGACAGCGTTGTGCAAATTGCACCACTGGTGGGACATTTCGGGAACTGAAAAGGTATGCTCGATTAATTCATTGGAATAGGTTTACCTTTCTCAGTTGCCTTCCACTATTATGTTCTCCCACTGTAACTCTCATTTGCACCGTGGAACCAGTAAATAGCAGTTCTGCAAATAAAATCCACGGAACTCTTGCTGAAATGGCCGATTGTCATTCCATATTACGAGCCAACTTGTTTTCAATGTTATCGACTTTTTACTAGGTGATTGTTTACAACGTCGAGAAAAGTCGTACCGTACAGAATCCACGTCCTTTCGCAGTCCGTTGATTGACGTTGAAAGGACACCTATAGATCGTTTAGGTAGTAATCTGAGGGAAACATTAGTAACAAATGCTTACTGATAAGTGGACGGCGGGGAACGTCGTTTTGGTGTACTCCAACGCATGGATGGGCCCGTTGTTTTCTCGTCATTCCTAGGTCTAAAATAATATCGTCAAGGTTTCTTACTGCAATATTGGTGTTGGCATTGGTCAGCCAGCCAGACTCCGTTCTGGCTTTTTTGGCTGGCGAATAAATTCTTCCTTGAATTACGAATGAGTTGTAAAAATGACTCAAAATTAAAGGCCGAAAAATTCTCCAACACTCCAAATTCTCCCATATCTTCGTGCAGATGAACTGAACTATGAATATTACATACAATGTCTGCAGGACCATACAATATGGCAAACTCTAAAAATAGGTTTTTTATGTGTTTTATGTGTAACTAGATCTTGGACCCAGCCCCTTATTCCCGACTATTTACTTGTCATAGACAAGTATGATCTCCACCGTCAAGACCACATTAGTAAGCATGGTGGTGGTTGCGTTCTCTATATTAAGCTTCCTTTAAGCATTTCCCGTTTGATCTAGATGTTAAGTCATTCTCTGGTAATTACTGCTTCGCATCCATTATCCTGTCGCCTCGGCAAAAGGTGATTCTCGGGTGTATTTACAACCCGCCTAATTCATCATCCGATGATGATGCAAAACTTTGTGAAATTTTTAAATTAATTTCGGAGTCCAATTTTAACATTAAAATAATCACTTAGAATTTTAATTTTCCGGACATTGACTGAATTTTAAATTTTTGTGCACCCAGATTTCAGCTTTTCCCAGATAAAATTAATTTTTCTTATTGATCCCAGCTTGTCCGTTCTTCAACGAGAGACAAGCCTATTTTAGACCCGATTTTCACAAATGACATCGCTCCCATCTTCGTTCATTTTAAGCAGGGCCTGTTCAAATGTGACCATCAATTAATTCACTCTTGCCTTCCGTTTGTCTCATCGAAAAAGGCTAGCACCGTTCGTACCTATCCTGCTTTTGACCCCGTAAATATGAGCTTAATTAATATTTTTTTGGACTCATTGGACTAGCAGCATCTCCCCTCCATGAACGACGCAGCAAGTATTTGTGACTACATGTCAGTCGTTTCAAATAACATCCTGGGGCTTGTGCTAACCAAAATAGTCAAGCCCTACGTATCGGAATCCACCGTTCCTCACTTCCTTTTGCCAAGACTATTAAAATTGAGGAAGCAGTTGTAAGATCAATATACTAGTTCTTTATCTGTAAATCGAAGGATCGCAGAGATTTTTAAATCAGCGGGAATCTTGCACACTCCGTAAGCCAAACTCTGCAAAATATGTTGCTCAACTGTTCCGCCGTCGATCCTCCCTAAACGAGGTTATGAAAGTCGTCCATTACTAAATGAAGCTAAAAACTGCGTTGTCGAAGTCTCTGAAAAGGCAGAATTGTTTAGTGCGTTCTTTGTTAATTATCTTACGTTGGAAATCTGACCCATTTTTCGACGTTGCAGGCATCCTTATTCAATGTTTTCAGCACCATTGATTTCTCTTTAGAACTAATTGTTAAGCAAATAATTCGTCTAAAAAACTCGCACTCTTCGGGGACTGACGGTATTCAAACTCAGTTATTAAGTCACTTTAAGTCACTTTATTGAGGGAAGTAGGCTTTCGCCCTTGAGCTCCCTATTCACATGCAAAAATGTCAATAGTACAAACGTTTACAGTGATATATCTGACAAATGAAAATGTAGGGTCATCGATATGTGTGGGCCAGGCGCAACCGGCCACTGTTAACACAATCTTCATTATATTGACAATAGTTTCTCAAAAATGAGTATCTAGTTTGAATTTAAATGTGTCAACAGTTTCTGAAAGGACCACCTCGTCAGGGTGTCCTTTCCATGCTCCAAAGACCCTCTGCGAAAAGGCGTTCCGACGGACTTCCGTGTGGACAAACTTCCTCTGCAGTTTAAAGGGATGACCCGCAGATGTTCCGTCCCAGCCAATTCGAAGAAGTCAGCAAATTCTAGGGCATAATCGCGGCCTCTGACAATCCGGTAGGTTTGGATGAGGTCACTGCGTAGTTGCCTGTAATTTAGAGGAAACAAATCAAGTTCAACCAGTCTGGCTTCATAAGGCAGATGACTTAGATTCTTGACCATTTTCGTAGCCCTCGCCTGCACTCGTTCCAGCTGTAGATAATCCTTCTTAAACCACGGACGCCAGGCCTGGATGGCATATTCAAGTGAGATCGA